>JAOXYD010108750.1:0-11528 GCA_028565735.1 Pinacopodium congolense
GTTAAGTTACTGTGATACAGTTCAGTAACTAGGGGTTGTTCATGACAAAATGTTCATCTTCACGTAAAAAGACTGAAGTGACTTCTCAACTAAACTGCTTAGAAATTTAATTAATTATATGACTAATTAATTTATGTTTTAAATTACTTCAAGGATGTGAAAGTGTCGAAAATATGATGCATTAAACTCAGTATATTTGCTTTTTTACATATGGAATTGATTTTTGGGATATAGATTGAAGATTGAAAAAGAATGAAATTATTTAAATGCATTTCCAATTTGATATGATTAATTAATTTTATAACATTTCCATGCGTCATTATTTTTTAAGGATGAATAAAGCATTTTCAATAATTACGTTATTAACTTTGAATTGATTTTCCTATTTTTATATCCTATTATGAAATTGATGATAAATTAATTTTCTTGAGGACAATCAAATGCTTAAGTGTGAGGGAATTGTTAGGATCAAATTGATTGCATTTTGATTGATAATTTGTTGAATTATGACCCCTAATTCAGTGCTTAAATATTCAATTTATGTATTATTGGAGTTTAATTTAATTTAATTTGCATGATGGAGTTTAAAGATGGATATTGGAGAAAATTTTGGAAGAAAAAGATTTATTCTAAAAGGGTGCCATTGATGTATGATTAGGGTGTCATTGATGAGTTCATTATGTGTTCATCAATGGTGAGTTACAGGGTGCCGTTATACGTTAGATCACTCCGCCATTGATGGAGTCAGTTACAATAATATCAACCTTAAATCACCAAAATTGCAACTTGAGCTTGCTCTCCATCAACACTCTTATCTTCTAGTACATGTGAGAGGCTGTTGAAGCTATAAAAACAAACAAATAACTCAGATTTACATATGAATTAAGCAGAATTCAAATCTAGAAAATGAGAGACATCTTCCTTCTCTCTTCTTTGTTCTTAGTAATATATAGGCTTCAAACACTTTGTTTGCATAGTATTTTGTTTTATGAGTTTTTGGATATTGAAGCTTATTGTTAAGACTCATATTTGAGTCTAGGAATCATCCAAGTGGGTTTCTTAACTTATATTATCAATGTTCATGTTCTTATATTCATATCTATGAGTGTCCTTTGATTTTTCTACAAAATCTTGATGAAATAGAGTTTTATTGGAGTCCAGAATCAAGTTGGAAGTTTAAGATACATCTAGAAGTCTTTCATGGATATTTTTTTAACCTCTAAACTTTATTTTATAGCTCATATTTTCATATCTATCAAGGCATGTTGCTTAAAGTATATATCTTGTATGTTTTGATCAAAATGTATGGCTAAATTATTTTTATTGCTAAGGATTAGTATTTGTATCATGTAAGAGAGCTTAAAGACATGTTATAGGATCTGAGTTTTGTGTATTAAAGGTTTAAAAGATCTGATTTTGGATTGGCCATTTAGGATTAGAGTTTAAGAAAAGTTAAGCTTGAGAAATCATCTTAATTTGTTATAAAAATCAATAAGAACACAAATTAATATTTGAATAACCAAACCTAGATTTTCTGTGAGAGTTAGAGATCTGATATTGAAAGTCTAGAACTCACCTTTTTGAAATTAAAGCACATTTACTTGTTTTAAAGCATAACCAAACTTTAAACAAGTTTAATGGAGAAAAAGCAAAGTGCTAATCATAGTTTTGTTTTGATTTTTTTAAGGAACTCTAACTAGCCATTAAATGTATTTAAAGCTCAATTAAATCATAAATCACCTAATCCTTAACTAATTTTCATATTTGGAATTTTTTAGAAATTTTCATAAGCAATTAAAAATCAATTTTAAAGTGTTTAATTCAGGTTAAGCTTTTAGCAATTTTAAGGATTTAATCAAAATTTTTGGATTTTCTTAAATAATTTTAATCTAATCAATCTAGTAATTAAGCATTTTCCCATGGGTTCGACATCTAGAGTCTTAAATTTGCTTTACTTTATTACTTTTACAATACGTGTACTTGCCTAAGTCATTAAACATTTCTAAGTCACCTAACTAACGTAACAGTAGGAGCTTAAATAAAGATCATATACATAGGGCATTATTTGATAACATTGTACTAATATCTAGACCACAAATAGGAAAAATCATTATGCCTTTATATATACATCAACATCTAAATTTAAGAAGGAAGTGTCTATAGCCAAAAATAAACATAATTTCTATAGAAATACACAACTATCTTATGATATTTTTAGGCCATATGTTAAATTATATAGCCCAACACATTCACTTACTTCCCATATGCATTTGCAAAAATCTAGAAATATGGTTCATCCGTATTCTATGCCTCAATTCCATTAAAGAAGAACATTTAGAGATAGAAGACCTAGAAATGCATTTAAGCATAATAAACATAAGGTCACATTCTCATTTTTATAATGTTCCTATGATTTATCATTATTGTGGATGTTTTGGGCATGTAGAGAAATTTTAGGCAAAAAGTGTGTTTTTAACCCTAAAGTTTTAACTAATATTTAGGTTATACCTCAGCATTTTAGAACGTTTAGTTCAGATCCTAATATTTTAGAAATGTTCAAAAACAACCTTAACATTTTGAAAACATTTAAAAACAACCTTGTACTCATTTACAACTAAAGGGATCATTAATTTTTGACATGTGGCAATTTGTGGTTGGCCTACATGATTAGTGAAACCCACATACTAACATTTTTATAAAAAAAACTTTTATGTTCCAATTATTCCCTTTGATTAATGCATGTTCCTCCATTTTTCTTTCCAAACAAGCTCACTCATGTTCCTATAATTGGTTTCTCCCATTTCTTCTTTTGTAAAATCATTTCCCCAACTTTTTTTATCTGACATACAATAACAATGATAATATGACAATGAGAAATCATAAATGTTTAAATATTTTATCATTTCTGAAGGGTTTCACTTAGTCATAGTGCGAAAATATCGTAATTGAAACCTTGCTATACGTTATGATGATAATTCTCATTGATTATGTACAAGTTGCAAAAAATAAGAAACAAAAAAAATGAAATCATGGTTTCCTCAATAATGATTCCATAACTAATGTAAATATTATAGAGAATTAAAATATTTCTTAACTAGCAGTGGCACCACTTGATACAATAACTAATAAAAATTTTGTTTCATGCTCTTGGCAGCCACCATGCCAACGACAAGAAGCCTATGTTACTTGGTGGAGACGACAACTTCGATACTCAATCGCCTGCAAAGCTTAAAACACATGAGCGCTAAATTTATAGGCTCGATTTTTCAGTAGGTCAAGCTTTAAGAAGTCAAATAAGAAGGCACAGAGCAACCATGAATGATCAAGCCCTGGAAGCTTTTACTTATTGTTTCAAATATTAAAAGATAAATTACATTATTTTATAAAATAAAATATTACTTAAAAAATTTATAAAATAAAATATTACTTAAAAATTTAAGGAATAAGTTAAATTTTTTCTAATAAATTATAACTTTTGCCTAAAAACAAAAAAAAGGGATTGGTTTAGTAAAACTTAAAAAATTTGAAGATGAAAAAAAACCTATAGTGAAGTAGTTAGTTTGCACGAGGTTTTTGTCTTCGTCGAGGAACTCAAAGCCAATCTCATCTTGGAATTTGTCACCTAAAAGAGAAGCAAGATAGATATTGAAGTTAAGGCCACTGGTTTTGCCCTTCGAGTATTGAATGAGAGAGCTAAAGGTGCCATACAAGAAGCGATGAGCTGACAACCAAGAAACAAAACAGAGTAAGTAGGAGTGGCCAACGATAAAAGGGGAGAACAAAAGCTATGAAAATGTTTAACAAAAGAAGAAATGAGATAAACCAATGATCAAAGGGCATAATTGGACCATAAAAAAATTTCAAAACAAATGTCATTGTGTGGGGTCCATTAAGCATGTGGATCAACCACAAATTGTTACATATAAAAAATTAACAGTTTTTTATCATAAATGAATATAGGGTTATTTTGAAATGTTTTTAAATGTTATGATTGTTTTTTAACATTTCTGAAATATTAGAGTCTGACTTAAATGTTCTGAAACATTAGGATCTAACTTAAATATTAGTTAAAACCTTAGGGTTAAAAACATACTTTTTGCCAAAAATTTTACTTTGATAAACAAATTGATTTTATAGATCATTAAGAAGCTTAGGTAGTAGGAAGGTATTTAACCCCTAGGAACCTAAATTAATGTAAGAACTTAAAAAGGGATAATTTTTTTGTAGGATTTCAAAAGAAATAAGTCGTATGTAAATAGTAGATGCTTTAAACATATGATGAAAGATGTTTCATAATTCACATCACGTAAGAGTAAAGATAAAGGTTTTGCGTCATTTAGAAATAATAATAAGGGTAAGATTATTGACATTGGAAAAGTTGATAAGAATAATCATGCTATGATTGATGATCCACTTTTGGGTTAATGGTTTAAGTTATAACTTGTTATGTGTGAACCAATTATATGATAAAAATTTTAGAGAGAGCTTTAAAGAAAAAATCATGCATTATTTCTAGGACATTATACAATAGCATGTTATTTGTTAGTAAGAGAGAAGGAATCAATTATACAATTAACTTAAATGATCTTTCTAACTATTATATAAAGTGTTTTTTTATGTCTATGATTAATGCTTGGATGTGGCATAAAAGACTAGGTAATGCAAGCATAAAGCTCATATCTAACCTTAATAATAAGTAGCTAGTGAATTAAATACCAAAGGTAAAGTTTGAGAAGGATAAGGTGTGTGAAGCTTACTAAATAGAAAAACAAACTAAAATCTCCTTCAAGAAGAAGAAACCAGTAATAACATCTAGACATTTGGAACTTTTACATATGAATTTGTTTAGACCCACTAGAGTTGCTAGTTTATGGTGGAAAATTTTTGATGATTTTAGTAGGTTCTCATGGATGATATTTCTTACTGTTAAGGATGAATTTTTCGGTCATTTGTAAAGTTTACAAAGAGAATTCAAATTGAAAAGGGTTTTATAATTGCATCTATTATGAGTGATCATGATAAAGAATTTGAAAATGATTTGTTAATATCCTTTTATGATGAAAACAAAATTTTCCATAAGTTTATACACCTAGGACCCCTCAACAAAATAAAGTTATTAAGAGAAAAAATAAAACGTTCAAATAAATGGCTACGATTATATAAAATGAGTATGAAATTCCTAAATATCTTTGAATAGAATAAGACCAACTATAAATAAAAGTCCCTATGAACTTTGGCATGGGAAAAAGGATTAATTATTCCAAAGTTTTTAGTTGTAAATGTTTTATCTTGAAAACTGAGGATAATCTAGGTAAATTTGATTTAAAATGTATGAAAGTATTTTTGTAGGTTATTAATTAAATAATATAGCATATAAGATATCAAATAAGAGAACCTTAGTGATTGAAGAATTAATACATGTTGTATTTATGGAATCTAACCCCTTTGATTTGAAAAAGAATCTTAGAGATGTTAATATAGGATTATCAAAGGGTTTAAAGAAATTAGGTTTATAAGAAAAAAAAAAGGTATAACCAAGACATGACTCATACACTTAGTGAACCCATTGTTGAATCAAGTGAGAGTGATAAGAAGAATAAGGAATTACTTAGAGATTAGAGGTATAAGAAAGGCTGCCCTTCAAACTAAATCATAGGAGATATGGAAACAAAAAGGTATGCTTACTAGATCATCATTTAGAGATTTATCTTATATTGACTTTATTTCCCATATAGAACCTAAGACCATTGAAAAAGCTCATAATGGTGAATGATGGGTTCTTACCATAAATAAAGAGTTAAATTAATTTAAAAGGAATAAAATCTGGATATTAGTACCTAAGCTTAAAGACCACTAAATTATAATAGAAATAAACTTGATGAATAAGGCTACATTGTGAAAAACAAACTTAGATTAGTAACTAAGAAGGTATTGATTATAAAGAAAAATTTTCACCCGTAGCTAGATTATAGGCAATTAAGTTTTTACTTACCTTAGCATCCTACATGGGTTTTAGCATTTTTTTTTTAAATGGATGTAAAGAGTGGTTTTCTAAATGGTTGCATTCAAGAAGAGGTATATGTAGATCAACCCCCTAGTTTTGAAAAATGTTGTGCACCTATCCATATTTAAAAACTTTCAAAAGCCTTATATGGTTTGAAACAAGCGCTTAAATCCTAATATGAAAGGTTGAATACTTTTTTTGCAAATAATTTTTTTAATGGAAAGTAGATACAACCCTCTTTATTGAGAAGCATAATGTGGTTATTTTGATTATTCAAATTTATATTGATGATACTATTTTTGGTGAAACTAATGAAAGCTTATGTAAGGAATTTTTCAAGTGTATAAGTAAGGAATTTAAAATGAGCATGATGAGATAGTTCAGTTTCTTTATTAGCTTGCAAATGAAGCAAATCGATGATAGAATTTTCATAAAGCAAGCCAAGTCTACTAAATAATTACTCAAAATATTTGGAATAGACCAAGCTAGGCCATTAGGAACACTTATAAGTATAACAAGTAAGATGAACAAAGATAAAGAAGGTAAACCCATAAATACTAAGTTGTATAGAGATATTATATGTAGTTTATTTGACTTTACCACAAGTAGGCTTGATATAATGTTTTATGTATGTTAATTTACTAGGCTTTAATTAAGTCCTAGAGAGGCGCATCTTTTTGCCATTAAAACAATACTTAGGTATTTATATGGAGCAACATCCTTAGGACTTTGATATCCTATAATGTATTTATAAAATTGCTTTACTATTCTGATGCACATTACGTCGATAGAATTTTAGATAAGAAGAGTGTATCCAACACTTACCAATTTGTAAAAAATTAATTAGTTTCATGATTTATTAAAGCAATATTTGGTAACTTTGGTAACCACGAAAGTAGAATACATAATGGCTAGTTGTTATTGTTCATAAGTACACCGACTTAGGCAACAAGTAAGAGATGATGGTATAGACCTAAATAACATCCCTATTAGGCATGATAATACTAGTACTATATGCCTAACCTATAATCCAATTTGATATTATAGGTCTATATATATTGAAACAAGGTATCACTTCATTAGAGATCATATGCAAAATATTGACATTGAGTTAGAATTTGTTAAGACATAATATCGATTAGATAATATTTTTACCAAACTAATGAATGAAGATAGGTTTTACACAATTAAGAGAGAATTAGGCATGATTAATAGCAATTCACTTTGAATATTTTGTGAAGTTTGTGTTTGAATGTTGTTGTTTATGTAAATTTTTCACTAATAACTAGTGTTATTAACAATTGGTATTTAGTTTATCTTTGGTAACAATTGGTGGTAAAATGTGATATCTTTTCAATCCTTTTTAATGATGTAAAAAAGGGAAGTTGTATGTGTGATATTAGATTATTTGTGTTTTAAATAATATTCATGCTTATAAATTGCAATTTTGATGTATAATTGTTACTCCTTAATATATAAATGCATATATTTAGGGGAACTATACTTTTTAAATTTATGAATTAAGGGGGAGTTTGTTTTAAATGTGTTTAATATATATGATTTACAAGATATATGTATGTGTGTGTCATGTATGTGTGTGTGTGTGTGTGTGTGTGTGTTTTAAATGTTCAATAGATTTGATTTACATGAAATATGTGTGTGTGTGTGTGTGTGTGTGTGTGCACGTGCTCATGCATGCGTGCATGTGTGGTCCTTGGATAAGGAGCCTAATGAACATTTGATTGAATATATTTTCTTTTAAATATATTTTTCTCTTTAATATCACATATTTTATCATCCTTAAAAAGAAGGAGATTATTGAACTAAAGAAGTTTTCAATCTTGATATTTTGATAATAACAAAACATGAATGTCACTAATGATTTAATTTATGGTGTAAGGTTTGAAAGATAGATACATTTAGCATTGAATTAAAGTGAGAAGTTTGTATTTGAAGAAAAATTTTGGAATAAAGCAAAATCAAAAATCTTAAAAGCTTCAAGATCTTTATTTAGGTTGTTTGAACTTGCGTATAGGTTTCATTTAAAGGATCAACAATTTTAAGAGCTCGAATTATATTCATGTTGTATATAATTTCTCAAAAGTGCATAAATGTTCACTAATCAAGACAAATTTTTATGTTTAAGTTAATTTAACAAGTCTTGGCATTTAAAATAAATTTTAAGATGATTTGAAACTTGTGTGAGTTGTTTTCAATGAAAGAAATGGCTTTGGACTATTTAGAGATTGGTTGGAATAAATTTTGAATTGAAAATGTTTCAAACAAGATTAAAATTACATGAGTTAATATAATTTAAGTTTTTGGATTCAAATGACAAGTCTTAATCACAAAAATAACTTAGGGAAACTTTTAAACTTGTTTGAGTTTAAGTTTTAGGTATTTAAAAGTGGTTATCAGTGTTTTATGATATTTAGATGCATTGAAAAATATTGGCTATATCATCTTTATTCTAAACATACATTTTAAAATATTATTAATCTATCATCATAATCACAAACCTCAATATGAGTTTACAATACCAATTACTCATGCTTTTAACAACTAACACATGTATAACACGTAATCACATAATCTCAATTAATATAAGCACTCATATGGTCATATAACTTCAATTCTCATACATCTAATATCTAATGCATGTACATCACAAAATCATATATGTGCAAATGACATAGATATATCACATCACATGATGATACATTATTTATTTTCAGTTCACAATTTCCATTACATTATTCAAGTGATAACAAGCATTTATAATACACAAATGGCACACATCGTATATACATGCTAGCTATTACGTACTTGGTATCTCAAATAGTCAAAATAAAATACCAAGTCCTAATTGCTAATCCTCTACTCTATCACTACGATCTAAATAAAATAAGCTTTATTAAAACACAATTTACTAATATTAAACAAAATGTAAAAATATCATGCTCCATCTCACTCCTAATTAACTTACTTTATAGCCCATTACCTCTCAAAGCCTACTAATTCCAGTTAAGTCTTATTAAAGTTACTTATTACCTAAGTTATCTTCCTACATACCCTTTTTCCATCATTAGTATCCTCACTCATTTTATTACATGTAACCAATAATTAAAATAAAATCATTAGTCTAAGGTTTAATTTAAAAAATTTGTTAGAGAAAAATATGTTTGTGGGTCATTAGCCATTTAACATGAATAACAATAACAAAAGACTTTGGTAAGTTCAAAAGTTAAAAAATAAACCACAATGGCCTTTAATTGTTATCTACGCACTGTATTGTTAGGAATTATGAGCACATCAAGAAGTAACTAGGAAATTTAGAGCCAAGATTTATAGCAAAAGAGATGTTGTTGCTAGTGGTAATCTCTCTTTTAACTCCAACCCTTAATGGAAACACTAAAGTCACTCTTGTCTCTTTGGCATTGGGGTGATTCTCCCAACAAGGAAAGATTAGAAGATGACATGCTCTTTCTCATGGTACAGTGGTGGTTATGTTACTACTTTGTCACTGACATCATAAAGAATAATGAAGAGAATGATAGTTAGCGATAAAAGAAAGGAGATAAGAGAAAGAGAAGACCAAAAAGCAAGTTTAGACGGTGGTAGTGAAAATGTTAAGGGGGTTAAGGTTTCTTTTTTCTAAGTTAAAGTAAATGGGCTGGGTTAGCATTCATCTAAGCTTAACCTATCTATATGGATGTTACTATTTTTCTTCCCTTAAAGAAATTTTATCCTCGAAAATAACTATACACTTAAAGTGTTGAACCAAGGGAGGTTCCAATCTTGGTTTTGATGATAACAAAATATGCTTAATCAATAATGGTTTAAGTTTATGATGATAATCTTAAAGATAGGTATATTTCAAGAAGAATCCATTATGGAAAGCTTAGAGTTTGAAGGTCAAAATTGAAGATAATGGCAATTCAAATGAATTGGAAGTTTTAAGACCTTAGATAGGTTGTTTCAAATATGTTTGTAAGTTTTACTTACTGTTCAATTGACCTAAGGACTTAAGCTTGATCATGCAATGCATTTGAAGTTTCAAACGTGCATATCATCTCAATTCATAGGTCATATCTTGTGTTTGAATTATTTTATGTCATTTACTCATTCATATAGCTTCAATATATGATTCCAGAGGTGTTTGAGGTCTTAATTATCATTAGGAACTTGTTTGGAACTGTTTGGAGTCGATTGTGCATAACAGTCTGTGTATTCTGGGCATCAACGACGGGTTGTTCATCTACAACGGCACCTCAGCATGGTGCCATTGTACCCTGTCTCTAGAAGGCATAAATGGCGGGTTGTATACCGCAGAGGGTGTCGTTGTCTGGTCAGAACCCAACAACTAGTTTCCTCTTTTGGGTCTTATGTCTTTTGTCTTCATTCCAACGTCTCTAAACCTCTGTAAAACCGTCCTTTGGCCACCTAACACTATAAATACTCCTTATAAACGAATTGCAATACTCTAGACACTACAAAAACACACTAAATTATCTGAATTAGTAAAAAACTTCAAAGTGTACACTCTTTCTCTGCACTTATTCCATTCGATATGTTTATGCAAATTTGTGTTTCTGAGTGTGTGTAACTATGTTTGATATCTTGATTAAGTGTCTAAGAACTTATTTGATTCATCTTTTACATTTTAGAAGCATTATTTCAACATATTAGAGCTAGACTTTGTCCTTATTGCAAAATTGTCTCTGTTAAGACTGTTCTAGCTTAAAATTCAATTTCAGGTGCTTAAACGTGTTTCTAAAATCGTGTTGTATGAGTTTTCAGTTTGCTTAAGGTCTCTAGATTGTGATTGAATTTATTTTTGAATTTTGAGACCTGTTTAAGCTATCATTGAGCTAGAAACTCTATACACTTCAAAATAGCATCTGTTTTCACTGTTTCAAGGTTGAATCTGATTTCAATCTGCTTAACCTATTTCTTTGTGTTGGCTATTATTGTTCTTTATTTTTTTAAGTTCTTAAGAATAATATTGCACTAAGTTTAGAATTTTTGGTTGAGTATTTGATCAATTGTGTGCATTAGTGTGTTAAGACATTGAAACTGTCCAGTTTTAAGTGTGCTTCATTTTATCACGAATTTCATAACATAAATCAATTCTGGGTGCATAAAATTGTTGCTGCTAGTTCACATAAGGTGTTAAAATTGCTCTAATATTTTTGAATTGATTTTTAAGCACTTATATTGGTAGTTTGAGCTGAATATTCACTAAATGCTTAATCTGTCCAGAGTTTGTGAATTGAGCATTTTGATCATATTGATTGAACATATACACGTTTTTGTGTTTGATTACTGCCATACTAAGTTTGTTTAGGCTTTCAAGGTTGTTATTGTTCATTCATATCATTCATTGAAAGCTAAATCCCTTAGTTTAATTGTGCATTAAGTGAAACACTTTTCAAAGTGTAATTGGTTACTTGAATTTGGGGGATTTGAATTATTTGGTTAATTGTGGATTGTATAGGCTACTCTTTGCCTTGAAAAGATTTGG
>JAOXYD010108761.1:0-11528 GCA_028565735.1 Pinacopodium congolense
CAACTGTTTGCCACTTCGAAGTGTAATAGCCTTGAGCTGTTCCCTTGGGTTGGCCTCTGTATTGCTTGGTAGGCTACTTGCACTTCTAGAAGATAGAGCATTAGCAAGTTGGCCTACTTGTACCTCCAGGTTATGGATGGATGCAGCATTATTCCTGGTGGCTTGTATGGCTTGGTCTAACCTTGCCTCTAACTGCTTACGATCGCCTGCCATCTGGTCAAGTTTGGAGCCCAATGCCTCCCCATCCTAATTAACTTGTTCTCATTTGCACTACCATGATCTTGTTGAAACTCCAGAGGTCTTTGCGCTCTTGCTTAGTTAGTGTTTATTAGGATCTTCTAAAGTTGAAACTCCAAATTGTGATGACCTAACCATAGAAATGATACTGTGTGGGATTTCAAAATTGTTTCCAATGACTCTTGGCTGGAAAAAGCCAGCCATAGGTCTATCTCAGTTTCTTATTGTTAGATCCATCATTGTTAGTTCTCGAGGTTCTTGCTGAGGTCTTATAATAATATTATGTTCCTGAGGATAAACGATGTGTATGGAATACATGAAGTATATTAAAGAGATATGAAGGTCAAGTTGACAAAAAGAGAAGCATTAAAGTTGATCTTGATGTTTGAAGATAGAAGACAAGTTCAAGATTATAATTTGATAGGTTTTTTTAGTCCTACATTTCTTCTAAGATCCACAACTTAAATTTATCAAACTTTATAAAATAAGGTGGAACCTCCCTTTATTCAATAGTTTTGTAGTGTAAGTTTTGTTTTGATATAAGTCATCTTTGATCTTACCATATGTTGAAAGGGATAAATCATACATATTCATACATATTTAGTACTTGCATATAGGATGCAAAATTAAGAGGTGTTGTATGTATGTTTTGCATATAAAAATCCTCTTAATGTTTAGATGGGTGCATATATGGTATTGCATAAGTATATGTGATGTTATGCTAGTAAAGATCTGATTAAATTATTTAAATTGGATAGATTAAGATATTAAGGAATTTTGGTAAGTTAAATGAATTTCACTAAGTTAAATTGTGTTAAATGTGTTTGGTATTGATTGGAATGTGATAAAATATATTTGATTATGTTAAGATATGATTAGGTTAATTTTGGTTTATGTTTAGGTCGAGATGGGCCGAATTATCCTAACTTAGATGAGGACGATCAACTAAAGGGAGTGGATAGGTCAGCTGATGTTTGGTTGACTGATCTTGATTGTTCGGTCGAATAATAGTGACGAATTTGAAATGGAATATAGGGAAAAGGGAGAATTTGTAATGGTTATAAATATAAATATTATTAAACGATAATATAATGACTATATTGAGATTCTTAAGTATAAATTTGTGTTGAGTTTGATAAGAAAAATGTTGTAAAAGATTTATATAAATGTTATGAGCATTCTTGAGGTTATTTGTGAGTTTATGATTTATGTTGATGTAAGTAATGTATATTTGTGAGTATTATGGATTGTATTTCATATACAAGTTTTATGTGAGCCTTTATATACCTTGGTGAGTAAAGAGTGACATATTTTGTAAGGTGTTTTTGTGAGAAGGGTGGTTATGAGAAACATGAAAATTATGATTGAATTTGTGTAAAGGTTATTCTTTAGCCATAAAAGAAGAGAGTATTGTGAGGCTATCCTTTAGCTTTAGAAAAGAGAGTAATAGGTTATTCCTTAGCCTTGAAAGGAAGAGTGAAGGTTATCCCTAAATCTTGAAAAATGATTGTAATACTAACGTTATAATTTTTATTGCAATAGTATAAAATTATCAACAAGTAATGTTAAGGACAAGATGTTTTCATGAATGAGAGTTATTGTTTATGTCTCTTTTCCCTTACTCTTTTACTTTTATACATTTATTTTTAATTGTTTAAATTATTTGTATCATTTAATTTGGTGAGTTAGAGTTATTATTTAGCTTCTACATTTAGAATAAATTAATAAAATTAAGAATTGTTTAACCTAGAAAATTTTTTGAAATACCTAATTCACCCCCTTTCAGGTGCCATATAGGGCTAACAAATTTTAATAAACGTGTTGAATGAATTTGATAAGTTTCCTATAATTATATTCTATTTAGAAAATTAGATGATGATTTGGTTTGTTTAAGGACAAGTAAACACTTTAGTGTGGAAGAATTATTAGGGGTCAATTTGATTATTTTTTTATGTTATTTGATGTAAATTTACCCCTATTTCAGTGCTTAAATGTTTAGTTTATATTTAGAAATATTTAATTTATGGGTTGATGTAAATAATTGAAGATATGTGCAAACATGAGACAAGAACAACAATTTCAAGGAGTTATCAGTGTTCTGGAAGAACCCACAATTTAACTCCTAGTAATCGACATTTTACTCTGTCAGCATATGACCTTAATGATAGTTAGACTTAAGTATAATGATGTCGTTGTGCTTTGTCTAGATAGCCATTTATTGTCAGTAGATGTGAATTTTAGTACAATTTTCAGCATATACCATTGGCTATCTACTTTAATCTTTCACATCTACTTCTTATAAGTAAAGGGCATCCTTCAGAGGCATAAGCCAAGTATAATAGGGCTATATACACATTTATTTATTTTTTATTGTTTTTAGGTAAAAGTACTTTAGGATGATTTTTAATTTAATTTTTAATTCAATCTATTGTAATTTCATTTTACAGGTTTGTTTCAAGTTTCTAGTAGCTTAATACATATGATTAGAGATAGATTAACATATAATAATCTTATTTGATAAATTCTAATATTTTAATCTTCTGTATTATTGTTTTTGTTATTGATTAATCAAATTTATGTTATTTAAGTTAATAATTTAAGGTTCTTTGATTAATTTATGTGCTTAATGTTAATTTTTAGTGTATTTAGATTGGTTTAATGAGTTAATTGATGTTTAAGTGGGCTAATCTTTATTTATTAGATGCTTAATACTTATCGTAACTTGATCACCTAAAATAAAGTCATTAGGCAATCTATAGTTTGAGAAATCTACTTAGGTTATAAGAAAGATCAATAAACAATGTGGTTTAAAAACAGTGCATGACTAACTTTGGTCAATTTTGAAGGTGATAATCTTGAAATAGGGAATTCTAGGACTAGACTTTTTTATCTTTAAACCTATTACCTAAGTCTGATGTATTGCCAATCTTCAAGATAAGATCCATATAGAAAAGGTAGTGGTTTAAACACAGCACTATTTTGATTTCTTGAAGACACCTTAAATTTGACATCACAAACATTAAATTAATTAAATCATCAACCACATGATCCTTGACTGATTAATTAGAAAAACCAACCTTAAACTCTTTTACAATTAATTGGAAACTTTCTAGGTTTTTTAATTTAGGTTTTTTAATATGTTAATTAATTAAATTTTCAATTTAGTGTTTTCTAGATATTTTTAACTTGATTAACCTAGTAATTATATACACTTCCTTGTGGGATCGAGACTCGAAGTTTTAAAAATGCTTCACTATATTACTTGTTATGATAGGTGTATTTTCCTACGTGTTGGCTTTAAATCAAAGTTTGAAATTATGCTTTAAATTTTAGTTTCTTAAACCACACAACAATTTTGTAGTAATTACTTGTTTCACTTCAAGAATATACTAATGATTGGAGTACCATAGAAGACAAAGTTTAGAATCCATGAAATTTTTTCCATTATTGCAGGCTCGTTATTACTTTAAGGAAGTTGCAAAATGATTCATAATAATATAATCATGTATTACTTATAGACATTTATAATAAAATTTAACTCTTTTACAGTGAATTTATATTTTTTCTTTATATGCTATAAATATTTATCTTAGTGATTTTATTTATAGTTTATTCTTGATAATGATTAAGTGGATAATTTTAAACCTATTATATTTTTTAATACCAATGTTTAATTCATTTAATTTTAAAATGCTGCCATCTATGTTAAAAATTACATTAGGAAGAGTAGTTCAATCGCATATTGAACTTTTAGTTACTTGAAAGCAGTTGATTACACATGGTTGTAGTTATATATTTACAATCATTTCTATACAATCTATCAATAATAGGTTTAATAAAATTGCCTATTACATTATTATGATAATCTTGAGTCACCCTAGCATTTACGTTCCTTGGTTATTATAGTTGGACATAAAATTACCTTCAATACTAGTCCTAACCAATGAAACTTGTTCAAAGACAGAACAAAAGTAAGAATGAAAATTATAATGGCATGAAAATAATTCAAGAAGCCCATGGTATGTATCCACAAAGGCATGCATTATTTCAGTGACTTCATGAGATTTTTTCTTAATGATAACAATTAATTAATGAAGCCTTCATAACTCTTTTACAAGTTATAAGTCTTGAGATGCTCATGCTAAAGCCCCCTATACAATTAGATGTGAAAAAGTTGAGTTGTAAATTGATAAAATATCGAGGCAGGGACTGATCAAAGCACATCTTTAAATCAAAGGATAGTGAAAGTGCATCTTTAAATCAAAAGAGAGTTAAACATGCATCATGATGAATCTTGGAAATATGCATACTCATTATGACAGGATGTTGAAGAAACTAATCAATTCACTCCTTAATACCATAAGCTATGTTTTGATGACTTAAGTCTTTCTTTAATTAATATCTAGTTCAAAGCATAGTGAGAGAGACCCATCAAGAGTTGATAATTGTAACATTAATATGATGCCATGTAAATAAAATCTGGTCCTTATGTAGTCAACAATTAGATCACATAACTCTCCTAGATTAGTAGAGTCCATAAATAATACTAAATAAAGGACCTAACTTGGGAATGATATGAAATTGAAAGAATACTAACTTTGACTACTAGCACCCTTAAGTAACTACTTACAATAATTAATTACTTATAATAATTGCTCTTCACCAAACCCCCAGATTATTCAACTCCTATTCTTTATCTTCTTGGGTTGAAAAAGATTAAATTGTTTCAATATTTATAATCCTTGAAGTTAATTATGGTTCTCAAATAATTAAAGGTTTTGATCAAACCAAACCTCGAATAATTCCTATATTCAGAATTGATACGAATTTGTATCAACAAACAAAATTTTTATCAAAGTATACAGATGTGAATAATCAAATTTAGTTGAAATGCCTTTGGTGATGTTTGTGTCTGTGATTATCTTGAGCAAAGCATTGCACTATAGGGTGATAGCTCATAAATAAGCATCTTACTATCCCTCTACCTATTGAGAAAGCCACAGAAAAAGGGTAGTAAAACACATGCCATTCATGTATTCTTATAATCTTTCTCTTTTGGTCTTGCTCTTCATAATTCGGATCAACATGATTGATCATCCTATAATTCATCAACACAAATTACCAAACCCATAAATTTAAAGTCATTTTTAAATTTATACTAGAAGCAAATACATATGCACAAATTTAGGAGGAACTTTTACAACTACATATTATGATACCTTGAAGAAAGTGAGAGAATAGAATGGCAGTTAACTTTTTTTTGATGGGATGACAGAAAGAAATGATTAATATGAAGATATAAACAATATGATGGTATTATGTTGCCAATAAAAGCCTAAATTCAATACATGAGAAATTTGATAGCTGGTTGAGACATTTTATAAACAATAAGTTATTGTTTGGTGGAGCTAAATGAGATAATAAGGAAGAGAAGTTACTCGTTAGAAGTATGGACTTAAAAAAGGGAGAAGAGAAAAGCAGAGAGATTTAGGGTTGTGATTTTGTCTTTCTTGATTATCATAAATGAAGCTGAAGTGAACCTATCCTTTATGTGTTTTTTTTAAAATAAGTGAGTTTCAATCTTATGTATGTAGAGTTCAATCTTTGTAATATTCAGTAATTCTATCTCACAAAAATTGGGGAATGAACTCATGCTGGTAGAAACTCAGGAAGTTTACCCCTTTTATACCAAATTCATATGTTTTTGAAAAACTCACTATGTGGAAATGAAAGCATGAATTATTAGTAATATATAATCGAGCCTAATCTTTGGATTTCTTTAACTCATCTAGCAAATATAAAGGAACTGAAGGATAAAAAAATTTCTAAAATTAGTACAAGATTCATGAATTGGAAACTAAATGGAAGTAAAAACAAGAAAGAGATGAAGTTTATATATAAGTAACTATTGTAAGTTTTAAATGAAAATTCAGCTTTGGATTGGATCATGATAATCTTAGAAGATAGCCTACTCTCTTGTCATGTATGTTACTAACCAGTAAAACCTATTCCAAGTGTGATAATTCATTTTAGATCTCTATACAAAGAGTCAACATAACATACTGCGAGACATCACGAATGACAAAATCAAAAGACATCACAAATGAAAAAAAAAACCTCTTTCATTTTTCTTGACACAGATGATGTTTAACAAATATGGTGTCATATAAGCCAAAGATTAGGAATTACATGCAATGTGGCTCTAAGAGCTCGTTAATGGATAAATCAATAACTGTAATTAAGGAAAACATTCCCCCATTAAAAGTTTCCTAATTATATAGCTTAAAGGTGATCTCCTTATGATAATTAACAAGGAACAAATTTACAAAATTAATCTCCTAAAAACAATGACGAAATTTTACTCCAGAAATTATTTAAACCTTATTTAACTAACAGTATCCAGTTCCTAAACTAAGTTTCTAAACCTCAGCTATTTTCTACACTATTTTTTATTCTTTCCCTATACTATCTACAATAGCTAAAGGCCCTCCTACATTTATCAAAACGCTACCATATTTCCCATTGTAAAAAGACTTGAATGTTTAGACAAGAAAGAACAAAAAAGAAGTTGATAACAACACACTTCTAGCATGTCACAAATATTAAGGACAACTATATAACATGTCACTTACATGTAAAAAGAAAAATAATCATATTGCAATAGGCTATTTCCAATAAAAAAAAGAAATGATAATTAGTTCATAAAGGGATAGTTAGCCGTGAAAAAGAAAACCTTCTTAAAAGTATTTAAGAATAGATTATCATCAAAGAAAATGCATGCAAATTTATGCACGTTCCATTTAGAAAAAATTTCAAATAATGAGAACACCAAGAATCCCATGCAATACAAAAATCACAACATAACAATAAGATTGTTGTTCTATGCTTCATGACCTACAATTTAAAAAGTGTTAAGTGAAGATGAAGTCCTATTATATAGGCTCTCTAATGTTTTATATTATTCAAGTAAACTTGTAAATGCATCTTTGGCTACCTTATATAACTGAAGAAGAGTATAGGTTAAGAGTATAGTATAGGTTTAGATTCTTTTCATTTGAGATACACATATGTGTCTTAGAAAAAGTGGAGTTGCCCGCTTTTGAATTCAATAGCTCAAATTGCGTTGGGTGAATAAATCTAACCTCATCATTGTATTAAAATCCAATAAAAAGTAGAGAACCTGTTTGGAATAAATCCCTTTTATGGAATTTATTTTCAATTCCAAATTTTTATATTTAAAATAAAAAAACTGTTTATTTCAATTTTGTGATTTAGATTCCATAGAATTCAACATAACTAATCCAAATTTCGTCAAAATAGTTGCTATTTCCAAATAAATTATACAAACTTAAAAGGCATATTTTTTCTTCTAAAACTATCCTTATTAGGCCTTTTTGGTGCTAGTCTTTTCTTGTGTGTTCTTTCTAATGTACTATTACATTATTGTTATAATATAATATAAGTAATATTTTTTTTGTTTTAGTCAAGATCCACTTTGTCTTTTTCTATCCTATTTTCACTTTTCTAGGACCTTCGATTCCATTGCTGTTTTAATATATGCATATGTTACTTTCTCTTTGTACGCTTACCTCTTTAGAGCCTACTATTGAAATTAAGCATTTTATACATATTTAAGTTTTAAGCATATGTTTCGTACATATTTAACATATGTATTATTTTTTTCAAGTTAATTTTATTTTTATAAAATTTTTTAAAAAATCATGATAATGCAAATTTCAAAAATTAAGGATGTATTATTGTAATTATTTAATTTTATAAAGCTATTATGTTAAAGGCTATATTAGGAAATAGATATAAATAAATTTTCAATTCTAGAATTGTTCCAAACATGATCCTGAGAAATTTAAATGAATTACATTTTTTAAATGATAACTATCCAAACAACAAAATATATTTGTAAATAAATTACATATGGAATTCATTTGAAAATGAATTCTATATTCTAAATTCATTTTTTTTCAAATAGACACAGAATAAAGAAAAAACTAAGAATAAGAACAACTTTAACATATGACTAAGAAATGAATAATAAAACCATTCAAACTTTGGAACTCATGGAAGTGTCCAAGAAATTAATGACCTTTATTTAAATAATATTTTCATATTATAAGATTATAATAAAACTCATGGTCCATGACCAACACAATAACCAATTATGTTTAAAAGAGCTAACTAGCACTCTTTTATGACATTTGAAAGAAAATAGTTAAAGATTCACTTTTAAAAAAAGTGAAATATTTTAAAATACTAATTAGAGGAGCACATTTCATAGTTTAGTATGTCTTAAAACCACCAAAATGTGGATGAATAAAAGAGCAGTAGCCAAAAAGCTACTTAAGAATTGCATTCTCTATTAATGATCCTCATAATAATAAGTGCACGAGTCTTAAATTAAAACAACGATTACCTCAATAGATTAGATTCCGAGATAAGCTCAAATTGATTTAGCAAATCAGAATAATAGAAAGTGTCTTCGCCACTCATCTTGGATCAATCAAAAGTTCTAAGTAGGAAAGCATTTGAAGTTAGGATCAATTTGATCTTTAAACATCTCGAGAATATGGGAGGGATGAATATGATTGTTATATAACATAATGCGAATAAATAACTACAAAAACAATGCTATAAGCATTATAGCTGCCAGGGAACCACAATTGTTATAAGAATAGCTACGGCTCCTTGATTACAGGAAATTTAAAAACTCATTGGTTTCCTAATGGTCATTATTACACTTCAAAATGTCCACTTACCTCTAAGTTGTGAATTTGCATAAACACACATAAACAAAAAAAGAAAAATAAGTTGCTAATTACTATGACTCCTTAAATGTGAATTGTGCTATGTGTAAACCACATCAATCCAAGTTACCTCAAAGAACTTATAAGTATAATCCTATCAAAAAATAAATGTATGGAAAGATAAACAGAAAAAGTTAAAATAATTACTTTAAAAAATGATACTTCCATACTAACTTATAGACCTGATTAATGCATTGCAAATTCAAAACCTTAAGACCTTTCAATTTTCATCTAGAACGCTCCTCCGCAACAGACCTCTAACTTCTTTAGATCTTTAGTTGGGTACCACCTTAGTTTATAGGCTTCCTTTATATACCCTTGAGTATAAACCTCTTCCTACCACCACGCCTAACTTGAACACTATAAATCAAATAACTCTCTAAGAAACCAAAAGTAGGATTACATACATCATCTGAACTAAGCTCATATAAAATAACGAGCAGTTCAAGAATCAAACCTTATAGGTAATAACCAAATGGAAAGAAGACAACCCTTTAGGTAAGCACTCAAATAATAAGTGAAATGCTAAAAAACATCAGATTCTGAGTTCTTTATTATGGATTAATGAAGTGATAAGGATTGGGGGTGAAATATCTAGAAAGAGGGAAAGAAAGAACATATTATTTGTGTAAAAATTCCATTTTCCCCTTACAATAGAATACATTAATCAAAAATTATATAAGTTTTTCCTTTCTGATATGAAAGAAAAATGCCTTATTTTAATCAATTTAGTTCAATATTTAAGAAATACTTAAGTTGACACAAATATTTTTTCTCAAATTTGGTAGACAAATATTTTTGTAACGACTTAATTTCATATGGATCATCTCTTTTTAAGAAGATCATCTCTTCTTTGTGTTTTATAAACAAAGTATGATCTAAATATTTTTTTTATAACCAAATGCCTTTATTGCAAAAGCTCTAAATGACCATTTAAGTTATATATTAAATGACCCTAATACCAGGTTTATATTCTTTGTTTGTGATAACTTTACTTGATCATTGTAAATATCCTAGGACCAATTTTTGAATAGGAACATTTGTTTTAGAAGATGAAGCATTTGCTTCATATGACCCATTAGATATTGGACTTTCATAAGGGTGATCCTTTGGAGTTAATTTTTTAAATAATGGTGTTATTATGGATAGCTCTTTAGGTAGCGATAATTTTGATCCATTTACTTAACCAACAACTATCTCTATCTTAGTTTCATAAGTATTGCCACCATTTGTCCATAATTATTCCAAATCTTTTCATATCATTCTAATGCGAGGCCTACAGAACAAAAGTTTTAAACAATACAAATCTAAATCTCAGTTATCAAAACTAAGATTACAAAAATGTAAGGGTACCTATCATATTATAGTATAGTTTGATAAAAGTTTGGATTGTTGATCCCACTAGGATTGTTATAGACTACTAGTAGTTGATAGGGGTCAAATTGATATGATTTTCATGGTTAATTTGTTGAATTATGACCCCTAATTCAGTGTTTAAATGTTTAATTGATGCCTTATATTGTTTGATTTGCAGAATGGAGCTTAATGATGAAGATTGGATCAAAAACATCAAATAACACTCCTTGTTATGTCCATTAACGACACCATGAGAGGGTGTCATTGTCTGATGATCTAGGGACTGTTATACTCTCCAGAATTCGAGCTATAATGGCACTCTGTGAGGGTGTCGTTGTAGGGAGGCATGGTGCTGTTGAACTCTAAGTCAACAATTTCAGCTCCATATCTTCCAAATTTCAATCTTGGCGTGACATGCATTAATTCCCTTGTCTCCTGGAATGTGAGGGGAGACTTCTAGAGTCTGCAGACAATCAAAACAACATAAGAACACGTAGAGAATAATCAAATTTCAGATCATAGTAGTGAGAGAAGCTCTAGCTTCTCTCTTCATTTTCTTCTTTGAGTGCTTAAGCTTTAAACACTTAGATTTTGAGTTTCTGAATGTATTTTTTAGTTTTGTAAGTTGGAGATTGCAGCTAAGACACAGATTTGAGTTTATAAATCACTATAAGGGGTTTTCTAACTCAGATTGTTCGTTATATTCTCCTCTTTTTTGGATTAAATCAAAGACTAAGTTCTTATGTGTATATCTTTTCATATGCTTTGATTTTCTTGCTAAATCTTGTGGATTTAAAGCTGTGTTGGTGTCCAGATCATCTTAAGGAGTTTAAGACTTATCCAGAAGGATTCTAAACACGTTTTGTAACTCTTAACTTATTTATTTTAGCTCATATTTATAGATCTAGCTAAGTATGTGTTGTAAAATGTATATCTTGCATGTTTTGATTCAAATATGTGGCTAATCGTATCTGTTACTACGGATTGATGTTTTGATGTTTTAGATGAGTTTATATGCATGTTTATATGTTTGTATTTTTCTTGTTGAAGATCTGAATGTACCAAATCTAAGCTGGCCACTTAAGATTAGGATTAAAGATAGTTTAAGCATGAGAA
>JAOXYD010108771.1:0-11528 GCA_028565735.1 Pinacopodium congolense
AACTCCTTGTGACTCACCGTTTTACTTCCAGAAAGCATGAAAAAAGCTCCAAACCAACTCTAAAACTTTCCAAACGGATTCCTAATAATAATTAACAGTTTAAAGAACTTTTCAAACATATCGTATGACTGTATGAATGGTCAAGACCCATCAAACAATTCAAAATCATAAATTGACCTTTGAATTGAGAAAATATGTAACTTTGAAATTCCAAATGCAATGCATGATTAAAATTGAGCCCTTAGATCAATTGAATATTAAGTAAAACTTATAAGCATATTTGAAACAATCTATCTAAGGTTTTGAAGCTTCCAAATCCTTTGATCTTCTATTGTCTTCAAATTTGACCTTCAAACTCCAAGCTTTCCATATTGAATTCACTTTGAAATATGCCTATTTTTAAATTGTACATCATAGACTTAAATCATTATTAATCAAACATGTTTTGTTATCCTCAAAACCAAGATTGGAACCTCCCTTGGTTTAATAATCTCCCCCTTTTTGATAATGACAAAACATGTGATATTATGGAAATAACAAACCACCTTCCAAATAACAAAACCATAGTATAAAATGACCAAACATCTTATATCTTAAAAAAAAGATCATTTTTAACTAAGGCTCCCCTTTAGTTCATATAACCAAAACTCCCCTTTAGATCATGCATTTAGGCAATTTTAGTTCCCCCTAAATATATGCATTAACATATAACATATGTAGGAGCAATTTGTCATTAAAGGAACATACATAGGCATATACCTTTAATGATTAACTCCACTTTATTGAAAGACACAAACAATACACAAGCACAACAAATATCACACATATTCTCCCCCTTTTTGACATCATTAAAAAGATTAAGGAACATGCATGAAAAATACAAATCAAGGAGTAAAACATGCGTAAGAGGATAAATAAGAGAGAAAAGCATACATAAACACATAAACACATAGTAATCAAAGAGATGCATCATCAATCATGCCTAATTCTCTTTTAATAATGTAAAACCTATATTTATTCATTGGTTTAATAAAGATATCGGTCAATTGATGATGTGTATCCACAAACTCCAATTCATTATCACCATTATACACATGATCTCTTATAAAATGATGTCTTATCACAATATACTTAATTCTCGGATTTTGAATTGGATTCTTAATTAGGCAAATAGCACTAGTGTTATCACACCTAATATGAATCTTTTTTATTTCCATGAAATAATCTCTAAGTTGCTTCCTAATCCAAAGAACTTGTGTACAACAACTATCGGCCGCTATATATTCTGCTTCGGCAGTAAATAAGGTAACTAAATTTTACCTAGTCATATTGCCACATCTTTTAGAAATAGCCACCAAAAGATGACCAAGAACAAACACCAAAATGAAGATAGAAACTTCAAACAACAAAGTAAGAAAAATCAAATTAAAAACATTATTTACAAATTCTAAAGTACTTGACATTGCTATATTGCTAGTATCATTAGTTATTTCTCCCTAAAAATGATGCCAAAAACTTTTTGTGGTCAGTTTAAGTATCTAAATAAGCTCAAATAAATCAACCTTTTAACATACAAATCAAAATCAATTTAGGACCAACTTTTACAATAAGTGCATCGGTCAACAAGTAATAGAGTGGATTCAAGATGAGTTCAGATGTCAATCCCACGAGGATAATACTATGAATACTAGGTCACTTGGATTAGAATTATATAAAGAAGTTTAAATGATTGAATGATGAAAATGATTTATGAAACTAAACTACTAATTATGCAATGAAGTTCAGTAATGAGATTAAGGATTACCAAATTGAATTAATTGGCTAAGCTTTAGGTTTTCAATGATCCATTTGAGTTTCTAAAGTTTGTGATGCCATAATATAGGGTATCTTCATAAAATCAAGACAAAGTTATGATCAAGTTAGTGCCTTATCTCTATTAGTCTTATCTTATAATTTGGTCCATTTATAGACTTAAGTAATAAGCTTAAAGATCAATAATTCTAATCTTAAAAACCCTATGTTTCAAGACTAGCTCCCTTTATTCTAAGTGATCAAGCTAGAACAAGCATTAAGCACTCAAATAAAAACATATTATCATCTAAACATGCATAAGAACTTAATTAAATCATTTATTAGCCTTACCTTACCTAAAAATCATATTAGAAACATATATTAATCAAAGAACACAAGATGAACAGTTTAAACAACAAATCTTTAATCACATATATGAAGAGAGAGAGAGAGAGACATAGAGAAACAATGAATTAAAGAGTTTAGAAAGCACTAATTTAAGTTGCAAACTAAAATACAACTCTTAATCACATGTATCAGCTCTTACATGCCCTAACTCAAGCTTGAATCTTAAAAAAAAAAGATTGAAAATGAAAGGAAAGAGAAAATCTTATCCTACAGAGAGAGAATTTGAATTCTCTTTGGAAACTAATGAAATCTACTCCTAAAAACTTTTTTTTGATCTCTAAGATTGCTTCTATATATAGGGAGGATGTTAGCTACAACTTGGTAAAAGTGGGAGGCAATTTGGTGAAAAAAATCACAAAGAACAACCAGAATAACATGTTTACGAATTCTATTAATGGTGGTTTAAAGTCAATGCTCAATGGTGTCATTTATACGCGCTGTTTATATCCTGAATTCTATTAATGGTGGTTTACAGTCGTGACAGAATTAGGTGGGAAAGTGTTTAACTAAGTGTGAGCTCTATCTTTTAGGGGAAAAGGGAATAAATTAACCTTAAATGCATTTTCAAAAAGCCTATAGCTCCTAAAAAGATCACAAATGTTAATGAAATTTTGTAAATGATCATTTGGATTTTCTAAGGATGAACCACCAAATTGTGAAGACTTAATCATGGCAATAATCTAAGGTGGAATCTTAACCACGAGTTACTCCTGTTTCTTATATTTAATTTCATCATGGTTGGTTCTTTATGTGCTTTATAAGGTTGTGTAACTAAATTCTCATGATGTTCCATTTCTAATTTGTACTTTATCCTCACTAAATAGTTATGGATAATATCCTCAAGCTCGGAACCAAGTCAAATGTAAGAAAAAACCAAAGGAAGTAAATTACTAACCAAACAAAACCAAATAAGAAAGAAAAAGTAAAGGAAAAGCAATATCAATAATATTTACAAACTCTAGAGTAATTGATCCTAGTATATCCCTAGAATTACTAGTGATTTCTCCCCTATAATGGTGCCAAAAACTTGTTGTGATTGGTTTAGGTATCTAAATAAGATAAAACAAATCAATCTTTTAACATGCAAATTAAAATTAATTCAAAAACAACTTTTAAGGTAAGTTCACCTAATAAGAAGTAATATAGTGGATTTTAGAGTCCAAGTATCGATCCCATAGGAAAGTTATTATAACTACTAGGTCATGTAGCTTATAATTATCTAGATGGATTTAATTGATTTATTTTAAAGTAAAAGACAACTTAAATTAAACTAAATATGTAAATTATGTAAAGGAGATCAAGATTGTTTTTAAAGGTTACCAAATGTAAATAAATAGCTAAGGTTTAAGTTTTCAATGATCCAATTGAGTTTTTAGGGTTTATGACAATTGATCTAAGGTATCTTCACGAAATCAAGATAAAGCTATGGTCAAATCAGTGTCTTTTCTCTATTGATCCTATCCTATGGTTTGGTCTACCTATAAACCTAGGAAATAGACTTAAAGTTTAGGAAGTTTAATCCTAAAATCCCTTATTTCAAGATCAACACCCTTATGATTAACTAAACAATGATCATGTATTGATTTGTTTATTGATTGTTCCAATAATTAAGGTAGTTGGTCATGGTTCTTTAATCATCTAATGACTTCATCTTAAGTGCTCATGTTAAAACATGAATTAAGCATTCAAAATAAATAAAGATTAGTTCATAAACATGTATAAGAACTCAATAAAATAATCTAATAGCCTTACCTTACTTAGATAAATGAATTAGCCACTCATATTAACCAAAGAACACAAGATGGAGATCATAAACAACATATCTTTAATTATATGAAAGAAAGAGAGAGAAAAAATGAATTAAAGAGTTTTAAAAGCACCATTTTAAGTACAAACTAAAATACAACTCTTAATCAAGTGTCTAAACTCTTATAGGCTCCAAAAACAACTTGAAATCTCCAAAAAGAAAGATTGAAAATAAAAAGAAAGAGAAAAATCTAAACTAGAGACAGAGAATTTGAAATCTCTATAAAAACTAACAAAATTTACTAATAAAAACTTGTTTTATGATATATGAGGCTCCTTGTATATATATATATATATCTCTCTCTGCTACAACTTGGTGCAAGCGAGAGGCAATCTGATGGAAAATCCATAAAGAATAGGTGGAAAAATGTGTCTACGATCTTTAATGGCACTTAAAGTTAGTGATCAACAGTGCCATTTGTACATGTCATTTATCTTCTAAACAAAGGTAATTCAAAGTGGTTTTAGGGGAGTAAAAAGGTGGTTATGACCAAACCATCATTTAACTCTTAAAATGGCTTCTTCATTGAATATTTTTGCATAATTCCTCAATTAATCACTTTAACCTTCAAATTAAACATTAAAAAACATATATTGAATGTTTAAGCACCAAAATAAGGGCAAATACACATCAAATAACAATGAAACACCATCAATTATGCCCTTAACAATATTTTGAGGTTATTCCTTAGCCTTAAAAAAGGAAGTGAAAGGTTATTCTTGAGCATAGAAAAAGAAAAGGGAAAGGTTATCCTTGAGCCTTAAAAAAGGATTATAATACTAACATTGTATTTATTCTTATTATAGTGAAAAAATCTTAACAAGGTTTGCTAGGGACTAGACGTAGGAGAAAGTGGACGTCTCTAAACTAGTATGAATCATTTATGTCCTTATTCCCTTTCTATTTTTAATTTTAAACATTTATTTTATAAGTTATTTAATTTATTTAATTTTTATATTGCCTGTATAATTTGGTGAATTAGGAATTAAATTAAAAAATAGTTTAAGCTTCTCCATTTAGATTAATTTGTGAACTTAGGTTGAACAAATTGAAAAAAAAATTTAAACACCTAATTCACCTCTTTTTTAGGTGCCAAATAAGGCTAATACATTCTAATAAGTTAAGTATACAAAAACATGAGGCTATGATTAGGAACTTAGAGACTTAAGTGAGCCAAATTATACAGATCTTATAGCAGAGGTTACTTGGTAAGCTACCTAGTACTACCGAAGCCAATCCTAGAGTGCATGTTGATCCTCTTACCTTGACAAGTGGAAAGGAGGATGAGAGTGCTACCTTAGAGAAGGAAATATAAGAGAAGAGAGATGAGAAGGTGTTGGAGAGTAGGAAAGAGAATTAAGTAGAGAGTAAGGAGGAGAAAAGACTTATGTTATTCAATAACCTTAACATGCAACCATTTAAGTCTAGGATTCCATATCCTCAGAGACTTAAAAAGTGTTTGCTTGGACAAGTAATTCAGGAAAATTTTGAAAGTATTTAAGAAGTTACATATTAATATCCTATTTACTGAGGCACTTACCCTGATGCCGTCCTATGCCAAGTTCTTGAAGGACATTTTATTAAATAAGAGATATGAGACTATTAAGTTTAATGAGGAGTGCTCCATGATTTTATTTAAGGAGTTACTTCCAAAGTTTAAGGACTCTAGGAGTTTCACCATCCCATATACCATAGGTAACTTATAGATAGATAAGGCTCTAATGAATCTTGAAATCAATATCAATTTGATACCCGTGTCTATCTTTAAGTAGCTAGGATTCAAGGAGGGCCCACTACAGCCTCATTATAGTTAGTTAATCAATCTGTTAGAGGGATCATCAAAGATGTGCTTATAAAAGTTGATAAATTCGTTCTTCTCATTGGTTTCTTAGTTTTGGATATAGAAGAATACAAGGATATGCATATAATCTTAGGAAGGCCATTCATGATTGCTATCAGAGTCATAGTGGATATTAGGAGAGGGAAGCTAATTCTTAAGACCTAGGATAAAGATATAGTGTTTAACATCTTTAGTTCATCCAAATTATCTTCTATGATTAACTCTTTTAATTAAATTAGAGTAAGGACTAATGAACTTAAATGTGATAAGGCTTCTATTTTAGTCAAGGATAAAGTCAAGCCTATTGATTAAGATTTTGGTGAGAAGAGGAGGAGTCTAAGCCAATTCTAGTCTTGTATTCCATTTAAAATTTTCAAATGTCCAACTTATGTGGACAAGATAAAGGTCCTTAAGGACAATGTTTTGAAGCCCCTATGATATTTTAAGGGCATAGTCTTGTTAAGGATGTAAAAGAAGCATATGTTGGAGGTAACCTAACTCGAAAAGTTAGGTTTCTTATGTTCCTTTAGTTAGTTTCTTTAGGTGATAGTCCTCAGAATTCAACATTTTTTAGCAATATATATGTACGTTCCCTCGATATTTTGATGATCTATGAGTTAGGAGATTTTTAGAGGAAATTGGGAGTGAAAATTATTAGAGAAAAATGTTAGACATACCATTGATAGCCCCCTTCAACGTTGTTGTTAATGTTTGTTACACTTTCCATTAATGCCCGAATGTAGGGAATAAATGGGGGTCATTAACGATGCCGTTATGGTCCTTATTAACCATTGTTTAACCCTAAGTTTTATGCATAAATGGTATCATTTTGGCAAAAATCCTATTTATCATCTTCCCCAAATTTTGGCTAAAATCGTGATGTCCTTGCATTTTTCTTCTTATTTTCAGTCCAAAACTCATTTTTTCCCATCACCTCACCTTTTTTTCTCCATATTTCATCACTTCTTTTGCCTTCTAGTCATTGTTCCATTAACTTTAGAGTTAAAATTCACTATTTTGCCTGTTCCCTATGATTCCTCTATTTGGGCCTAAAAACTATACCATTGTGTTCTTGTCATTAAAAATATTTTTGGTATTAATATCTAGGCTTGTTATTATTGTAGAAGATGAGTGAATGTTTCAGTGACAACAAGCATACTTTAGCAATAGTTGTTAGAGATTCTAGTAAAATTTTTTAACATCTTTCGACCCTTCATAACCTAATTTTTAAATATTTTTCACTCATATGTTGCCAATGTCATTTATAAATTCTTTTTTGATGAAGAGGCCCATATTTGATGAGGCTTATTTCACTACAAGGGAAAAATTAGAGTGTTTTAAGGACTATAGTTAGAATGACATCACTATAAAGTTTCTATGGCCCTACTAGGCGAGATGGAGTTTGACATTGTTAGAGCTTTTCGACTAGTTGGCTAGGAGCCTTTCCTTTAATTACTTGGGCCTATTATCTTTCACTACTTCGTAAGTTTTATGTGGACATGGAACAGAAGATGGAGAACGACTTGATCGAGATTCAATTAATAGTATAAGGATCCCATATACTTATGAATCATAATTCAATATATTTATTGTTAAGGGTACGAAGTGAGGGCAACATATATGAATAATGAAAAGACACCATTCATAGAGATTCGGTGACTTCGGGTCTTGATTTCTCAACTATTATTACACACACTACCTTAGGACTTAGTAGGCCAATAAATTTATGAGCATTTTCTACTTAGATTGGTACTTATGAGCAAGTAATTGTAGCCATTATTAGCATTAATGTCATGCTTAGGGCTAGTGGCCTTAATGAGGAGCGATTTACGAACACATATATCTTATATAAAATTCTTCATGGGCTTTATGAGTGTCTCTCACTAGTTTCATTATCCCTCATATACGCTATGTGGTTCAGATCTAGCATCTGAACAAGAACTTCTACTTCTTGTAACTACTTATGAGGATCTTTAGAGACTCAAGAGTTAGTTTCGAGGGGGAGGTATCTATTTAGCCACCTACTGCATTAGTGATTACTTATTCCACGCTAAAGCTATGGAAGTATGCTCAAGTCAGAGGTTAATAGTCCAAAATTTAGTTATGCCCACGACATGAGGATGAGAAAGTTGAGAGTCCTATAACTCTGAGAGTTGCACTTGATAAGAGTAGAGGTGAGGATATATATTTTGAGATAGCCTTTAGTTCACAGCCTCCACCATCAGGTGTCCCATCCACATCCATGCATCTTGAACCACTTACTAGTACCATTTTGGATATTCTTTTAAGGTTAGAGAGTCTTATGATTGATATAAAGAGCCATATGTGTTGTATGCAGACTCAGATGGACCGTATGGAAGGCCAAATAGATAAGTTACTAGATCATTTACAATTTAGGCCTACAAACATAGAACTTAGGATTCATGATTGTACATGATTATTTTTCTCATTAATGTTATGTTATTTTATTTTTTGTAATGTTATTTTTAGTATTTTATGCTCCTTGATGTATTATTAATCAGATTTATGATAGGGGAGTTTTATTATTTTTCTATGTCTCTTTCACTTTTTACATTTCTTTTTCATATTTTCAATTAGTTGTAAATAGTCCTATGCACATTAAATGGAATCACTTAAATGTCTTGTATTAATTAATGGAGTAATCTTGTTCCCACTTACCATTTTTGTATGTCTATTTTGATTTTTGAATATTAGGGACAATGCTCATTTTAAATGTGAGAGAGGGAACTACGATATATTTATCTTACACTTGATATTATTGTGAATCTAAAAGTAGTATCAATTTTATCATAAAATTATTTTTTGAGAACATATTATTGAAATTATTCATTATGATTTTGGTTATTTTGATTATTCAAGTTGTTTATGTGATTGATTAGGATTGATGATTGATAGGGATGCATTTTATAATATTTTTATATGTGTTTCAATATCATTTCATCCATATTTTGGTGTTTAAATGCTTGATTTATGTTCTTTTTGAGTGTGCATGTAGATTTGAACTTAAGACACAAATACAAGTTGAAAGAGCTGAGTTTTGAGTAGAATTGGAACAAAATTGGAACTAGAAGAGGTGTGGAATAAATTTAGGACTTATAGAATAATTTTATGAAGTTTCACACCAAATTTTAAGGCTATATGACAAGCCATGAAGAGTGCACAAAGAAAACAATAAGACAAGCTCAGTTGAACACAAGATTTGGCATAGGTGACTTTGGTGATGCATTAGATGCTCTTTCAAAGCTCATATCATTTTGAAATTTTATGGGATGTAAGAACATTATGTGAAGAATCTACATATCAAGTTTCATGGTTGTTAGAGGTGTATAGAAGGAGTTAGAGTAGAAAAGGCGAAGAGGGGTAGAAGTTATCAATTTTTGGGACTTAAACAAAATTTGTAAAACAATGTCGTTTTGTGATTTTTAGGGCCAAAATTGACCACATTGCTCCCAAAATGACACAAACCCTAGAGATGACTTATAAAAAGGAAACGATGGAGCAAATTAGTCACTTTTAGCTTCCACTTGGGCAACCTTTAAGCTTCTTTGTATTTTCTTTAGAATTTGTTATGATTTTATTATTCTTTTCATCTCTTTTCATGGTTAGACCTTAAATTAAGTAGTTTAGGTGTTGAATCTTAGTTTTCTTTGTGTTTCTATTATTTTCTTTATATTTTTTCTCTATTTATATTGTTATTTTATTTGGGTTTTGTTAAATATTTGTGGAATGCTCTGTTTTTTATTAATATAATGTTATTTCTTTAATTTTCCAACCTTGTTTCTCTTATTTGCTTTATAATTTTTTCATTTCATTTATGTTTTCCTTTAATTTTAGATTATGTTTAGTTTGTTTTTTAATTATGGTAGCTTAGTTTTCTTAAGGGTTTAAAGATATTTGATGGATTCATGAATGGTAATTGATTGGGTCTTTAAAAGGAATTGTAATTTATGTTAAGGCTGAATTAAAATTTGGAATTAATGCCATAAATTAAGATTTAATTCATAAGATTGGCCATCATAGGTTTAATTTTTAGTTCAATTTCTAGGAATTAGTTTTTAATTTGTAACTGTCATTAGCTAAATCTATAAATGGCAATAGGTTAGTTGATTTTATAGGTAAACTTAATCAATTGGTTTAGGATTTCGATTCTTAAGGCTACATGGTCTGAGCTTGTGAGATCTAGCCTTAGTTAATCATTCTTTAGTTCTTAATATTGTGCATCACTAAATCTATAGGAGTTATTCTAGGTTGTTACGTAATTAGGGATAAATGTTTTATCGTATAAGACTTATCTAAAAGTGGAGTAACTTAGGATACAAGAACTTGTTTATATCTATAGGCTAGCATCTTAGGCATAACACAATCTTTAAGATTTCGATGATCAGTTGTAATTTATGGATTCGAATAATATCTTTAGCCAAACTTTTCGTCTTTGTAACTTGCTTTCTTATTTTGTTTGTTTAATTTTGTTAATTGTCTTTTCTGTTTCTTTTGATTCCTTTGCATCCAGGGGTTTTCTTGTATTTATTTTTCTATTACACAATATTAGGAATAGTTGAAAAATACAACTAGTTTTTAGACCTTGATTTGCCTTACTATATAGGTAGTTAGATTAGTTAGGTATTTTATTATTTGGTAGTCCATGACAAACCCACCAATGATGAACTTCGTGACTTTGATTTACTTTTTAACTTTGGAAGATGAATACTTGGTAATCATTATGATTTTTTATGTGTAAAATGCATATACATAGGTGATTGTGACTTCTTTAAACCATTTTTTCATTAAAAAATAATTTTTTTGATAAATTTGTATTTTTTATGAATAAATGAGCAAAGTTAGATTCAATCTACTATCTTCATACCAATAAAAAGGTCAAAGTTAAAGAGTGGTGTTAGTAGTCAGTTGATGATGTGACTTAATTGAATAATCGAGGATATTCATGATAAGGTATTCACCTTCACGTAAAAGACTAGATGACTTCTCAGTCAGGCCATAAAACCTTATAGTTAAAGTTAAATTTTATAAATAAATAAATGATGTGAATTTACTTGAAAGTTGAAACATATTACTTTATGTGTATTCATTTTGTATATAGAATTGAATTTTGTTAATTGTGTTAAAGTTTGAAGAAGTATAAAGTAAATTAAATTCACTTGTAGTTTGATATGATTAATTGGTTACATAACATCTTAATGACCCTTGATGAATGAATTATTGATGAAGAAGTTTCAATGATTACATTTGACAAGATTGATGAGTTTCCTATAATTATTTTCTATTTACAATTGCATAGTGAATTCATTTAAGGATAAGAATAAATTTAAATGAAGGGGAATTGATAAGGGTATAGTTTATAATATTTTAAAGCATAGTTTGGTATGCATTTACCCTTAGTTTAGTGTTATGTTTTCCAAATGATATGTAATATTGTTTATTTTGTAGGTTTACACTAAAAACAAAATATTTATGTAAAAAGGATAAAGTGTTTTACACTTTTCATAAGAGCAATGTGTGTGTAACACCCTAATACCCCCTAGAAGGAATACCAAGGCGCTACTCACTCAATTCTCGCGCTTACACAATCTTTATCAATTTTAATAACCAATTGCGGAAGCATTTACCAAGTTATTAAACATGCATATTCATTTCACATGCAAC
>JAOXYD010108792.1:0-11527 GCA_028565735.1 Pinacopodium congolense
TTCCACAAGTTTATAATTTTTAGTAATTTTATAAATCATTTTATAATTCAAAATTGCAAAGGTTTGAAGCAAAATTAGCAAAATCAGGTTAGTTTTTTAATTTTATCTTGTCATCTTTTTAATCATTTAATTTGGAATTTCCTAGATAATTCAAATCTAATTAATATGGTATTTAACAATAAAATACAATTTTTCCCCTTGATTTAGACAGTTGGAGTCTAAAACTTACTCCACTTTATTACTTGTTCAATGGGTGCACTTGCCTTTCGTCACATTGGTTTTCACTTAATATCATTTTGGCTTTCAAAGTAAAATAGGTTTAAAGAACTCCAATTTTTAATCAATTTAACTAACGAACAACAAGTTTTTAGAGCCATTGTCGGGGATTAATTGGTGTATTTTACTTAATATTAGAGAACTTGGTGTCAATTACTTTAGGATGTACATTTTGTATATAATCTTTTAAGTTTGTTCATTTGTTTTTATTTTATTTTGTGTTTTAATTTGATTATTATTTCCTTGAGATTGATTGTTAGCTTGTGTGGATCTTAATTGCACGTTTAGTAAGATTTAAACTAATGTAGAAAAGGAACATCATAAGAACTTGGTTTTTCAACCCCAAAAAGAACAAACCATGTTAGAATTGGTTATGCAAACTACGAGCAGTCTTAAGTCTAGTATTGTGACACCTAGGATAGACTCAGATGATTTCAAAATTCCACATGTTGTCATTTCCATGATTAAGTCTTCTCAATTTAGTAGTTCATCTTCTGAAAATCCAAATGATCATTTAAGAAAATTTTTGGACATATGTGATCTCTATCAAAACTCTAAAATTTGAAATGATGCACTTAAACTCAAATTATTTTCTTTTTTCTGAAAAATAGAGCTCGCATATAGTTGAACACTTTTCCACCTAATTCTATCCAAACTTGTGATGATCTTGCTAAATTAAGATAACTAAATTAAAGAATTTGATTTCATCTTTTGAGAAATATGAAGGAGATAGTTTGCATAAGTCTTGGGAGCGATTTAGAGAGATACTTACCGAATTTCAGATACATAATTTTAGTATTTGTGAGCTAGTGCATATCCTCTAGTTAGGAATCATACCACCCACTCGTATTCTCCTAGATACTGTTTCTGGAGGAACTTTGATGAGCAAAACCATAAGTGAAGCATATGAATTGATCGAGGACATGGCATCCAATAGCTTTCTATGAAATTTTTAGCCTTCTTATGGGAAACTATTTAGAGCTCATGTCATTAATGAAACCCCTACTTTTCAAGCTCAATTGGTAGACCATAACAAGAAATTAGAAGATCTACAAGTTCAATTTGGTAGTGAAGAGTTTCAATGTCTTATGGTTTGTGATTTTTGTGGCAGTTCCCTTCATACCTCTACAGATTGTCAATTAAGACCCCCTTGTTCTTTTGATCCTAGTCAAGATCATTATTCTTATACTAGAAAAGGAGTGGACTCTTATCAATTTGCCAATTGGTCAAGATAAGTTGAATTTTAAAGATATAGTGATGTAGTATTTCTAAAGTAATGGGTCTAGGATGCAATCCCATGAAGATTCAATTAAGAATTTGGAGACACAAGTAAATCAGATTGTTCGAGTATTAGATGAGAGGTTACCTCAACCATTAACTTCCATGTCTGAATCTACTTTTGAAGAGCATGTTATGGCCACCATTGTACCCAAGGATCATGAAAAGGAGGTTATAAATGAAAGAGAAGTGATGGAAAGAAGTAAAAAAGTTGAAGAAGTTGGAAATGGAAAATTTTTCATCTAAGTTATTTGCTAATTTAAATGTCCAACCTTACCAAATAGGATTCTATAACCACAGAGATTAGATGCTTCATCTAGGTGATCTTTTCAATTGTTTCAAAAATTGCGAGTACCCCTCTTCAGTGTATTTTAATTAGATAAGCATCTAACCAAAAATTAATCCATAGTTCAAGAGTTGGAAGGCTTTTACCGCAATTTAGGAGAACTCTTGATGAAAATGATCACATCTAGTAATCCAACTCCATCTATTGAATGTGAGCAAACTGAGGTAGAAATTTCTATTATGGATGACAATGAAGATTCTCCAATTCCTTTTGGAAATCATATGGTGAAGTTTAATGATTATAAGGAAAGTGTTGAAAGTGAAAGTGGAAGTGAAGTTGCTGAAGTTGCTGAAGTTGAAGGAAGTGTTTATGCCTTCCCAATGGATGATCAAATGGATGATGTTTACGTTGATTTCATTGGTGTTGATGAAGAACTTCAAATTGAAGAAAATGTTTTGAAGGTTCTTAATCAAGATGAATTTGTCAAAAAATCTGAGGTTGAAGGTGAGAAAGCATTGGAATTTATTAATTTCATCAATGTTCATGCTTTTATTTCAGGGCTAACTATGGTAATCCAAGACTTTTTTCCATCATATTTTCAAAGTCATGATTTGTGTTTCATTAAGGATCAATGGTTAAATGAAAAAATTCTTTCAAATCCTTTAATATTCATTTCGAATATGGCCCAATTGTTTTACAAGAAGAATGAATTGAATTTGATGGATTCTGGACCAAGGAAGAGACGTAAAATTCTTTAACCTTAAGGTCTAGTTAAAAGACCTTAAAGAAGCATTTGTTGGGAGGCAACCCAACCTTAATTTTAGTTATGTTGATCTGCATTTACTGTTATCTTTGTTCAAATAAATGTGTTGAAGCCTTTTAAGTGTGTTTGAATTAAGTTTGGTGTATTTTCTTTAGTTTTTCCTTAGTTTGGTGAGTTTAATTTAGTTTAAAGAGTGTTTTTACATTCAAATTTGAAGCAATTTGATGAATAATTTAATCCATGTTGTTAGGACTTAAGTTTGGAAGGATTATGAAGTGAAATTGGATTAAAATTGGGCTTTAGAAGGTGTAAACATACCTATAATGGTGGTTTGTAGCCCACCATTATAGGATGATCAAGCCACCGTCAATGCAGTCTATTCTAAACCATCAATGAAGGGTTGTTCATCCTATAATAGTGTTGTTGTATGATGAATAGGGTACCGTTGAAGGTCGAATTAGGCAATAAAACAATGCATTTTTACTATTCATCGTCTTTAACCTATTCCAAACCTATCTAAAACCTTTTTCTCCCCTTTTCTCTTAATTCCTCATATCTTGCTCATTTCTTAACAAAATTAGACATTCTTGGTGTCCATTTGTCATTTTCTCCCCTTTACAAGAATCTGTCATCAATTTGTTGTGTAAATCAACAAATTTTCTAGAATGGCCTCTATAAAATCTAGATATTTTTCTCCATTCAAAGTATTATTATTCAATTTTCTATCAATATAGGCATCCATTTGTTTAGATTTTTGTATCATTATGTGAGAAATTTCATTGTCTTTCTTTTGGTAACAATTTCATTCAATTTTATTATCATAAAAAACTTACATCAATGTAAGTTTGCTTAAACTATAATGTTTCTCATATCATGGAGGCCATTGGAGTCGACTTCATGATGGAGAGGATCCACTCGATGATGTTGTACAACCCAAGTTTCATGAGGATATAGGCGAGGCTTCATTTGAGGCCACTCCGAGCGTTGGCTTACACTCAACTGCTGCTGCTACTTCAGTCCCACCACCACCACCTCTTCAGATGATCCTCAGGTTACTACCTAATTAATATAAAGGGTTGTCTCACTTCAGAGCTTTCAGAGTTCAGATCTTCCTTATTCTCTGAGCTGACTTGTCGTTTTGATGGTCTTCAACATCAGGTCGAGAGTTAACTACTTGAGTTTAGATCTTAGAGGATTATTAGTGTCCAGGGATACTTATGACCCTTCTTCCTAGTTATTTTGGTTGTTTTAGTTGTTTTATTTGTTCCAGTTGTTTTAGTTCAGTAGTATAGGTTTCCCTTTCTTAGTATAAGTTTCTATTGTTTTTCAATTCGATCTGATAACTGTTTTGGGATATATGTTGCTCCTTGATGTAGTTACTTCTATATTTATATGAGTGGATCTTCTTTTGGCTATTTTTCTATGTTATTTTTCTTATGATTTCAGTTCTAGCACATCCATTCCATTACACTAACTGATCTTCAGGTCTATATCAAATGGGTATAGTTCTTTCTCTTCTCGCCTACATTATGTTTTTCATTTTCTATTTTAAACATTAAGGATAATGTTTAGTTTAAGTGTAGGTGAGGGAATTATCCGTTTATCACTTGAGTTTTGTTTGTTTGATAGTGATTTAATTTATCATCAATTTCATTGTATTCTATAAATTGTGGAAAAGGTTTTTGATTTTGATCCTTCTTATTATTCATGCTTTCATTTGAATTCAATTATTTTGAAAATTTGAAATGTTATCTGATTAATTTTGACTATTAATGACTAAGTGTCTTTAATTCATTTCATAATTCGGAAGGTAGATAACTAATGATGACGATGATATTCCACGTTTAAAATGCAACTTTTTAGTAATTTTGTAACTTTTTTTAAAGCATTAACCTTTTCAAAGAAAAACAATCAGAATTAACCCCAAATAAAATAAATAAATAATAATTATTAGTTAATTAGTTAAATAAGTAAGAAAAACCACTCCTCTGATTTCTATTCTTATGTATGTGTATTAAAAAAACAAAACAAAAGAAAAACAAAAAGAAAGAAAAGAAATAGAATAAATATATACGTATATGAGATTTTAAGTTATGAGTGGGACTAATAGTGGGTTGAGTTATTGTGACACAGTTACGTAACTAGGGGTAATTCATGACAAAATGTTTACCTTTTACGTAAAAAGATTGAAGTGATCTCTCAACTAATCTGCTTACGAATTTAACTAATTAGGTGATTAATTCATTTTTCTTTTAATTTTTACTTTAAAGGATGTGGAAGTGTCGAAAAGACGATGCATTAAACTTAGTCATTTGTCTTTTACATATGGAATTGATTTCTTGATTTAGGTTGAAAATTGGAAAAGAATGAAATAATTTAAATGCATTCTCAATTTGATTTGATTTATTAATCTTATAACATTTCCATGTGTTAATATTTTTGAAGGATAAAGAATGCACTTTCAATAATTGCAATATTAATTTTGAATTGATTTTTCCTATCTTTATATCCTATTATGACAATGATGATGAATTAATTTTCTTAAGGACAAGCAAATGCTTAAATGTGGGGAGTTGTTAGGGGTTAAATCTAAAGTCGTTTTTGATGATATTTGATGTTAATTCAACCATAATTTAGTGCTTAATTGTTAAATTTATGTCTTATTATGTTTAATTTGCATGATGGAGCTGGATGATGAAGATTAGAGAAAAAAATGAGAAGAATTCACCTTAAATCTGTCCATCAACGGCACCTTTGTAACATCTCGTCGAAGAATGAATAGTCCACCATTATAGAGGTAGCATTAGACCCATCATGGTACCCTGTAGCCCACCGTTGTACATTAGTGTAGATCGTCGTTATAAGATCAGTGACCAATATCAAATCTATATCTCTATAATTGTGGCTTAAACATGTGTCCCTTTTGTCAGCTGGCACATGTGGGAGGCTGAAGAGTCTACATAAAACAAGGAAAAACACAAAAAACACGTAAATAACCTAGAGAATTAAGATCTACTTTAGATAGAGAAGTTCTTGCTTCTCTCTTAGATTTTCTTAAATGTTTTAGGCTTCAAATACTTGTAATTTGGGTTATATTATGTATTTTAAGTTGCTATTTGTTGAATATTGAAGCAAAGATGTGTATCTAAGTTTCTAAAGGGGTTTCCTAACACAAATTGTTACTTATTTTCTCCTATTTTTTGGATTAATAAAAGTTTATGTTCTTATGTGTATATTCTTGAATGTTCTTTGATTTTCTTGCAAGATCTTGTGGATTTCGAAATTGTGTTGATCTTTAGATCAAGTTAAGAAGTTCAAGACTTGTCTATAAGCATTCTAAACATGTTTTGTAACTCCTAAACTACTTTTGTCAGCTTATATTCGTAAATCTATCAAAGTATATGGCTTAAAATGCATGTTTTGTATGCTTCGATGATTATGTGGGCTTAAATCCATTTTCCAGCTTCTGATTTGTGTTTGAATGTTTTAAGAGACTTTGGATGCTTGTAATAAGGTCTAATTTTGTTTATTTAAGATCTTAAAGTTCTAATTTTGGCCTAATCAACTAAGGTTAGAGTGAAAGATAATCTAGGATCCAAGAAATGTACCTAGGTTGTTGGAAAAATCAGTAAACAAAATAAATCAATCAATGAATGACCAAGCTTTGATTATTTTTTAGAGTTAGACATCTAAGACTGCAAATCCAGAAATCAACCTTTTTAAAATTAAAGCCCATTGGCTAGATTTAAAGCATAACCAAACTTTAAACTAAGTTTAATGGAAAAAAGGCATAAGTCTTAACCATATCTTTGTCTTGAATTCGTGAAGGAACTCTACTCTGCCTTTGAATTTATTCTTAAGCTCAATTAATTCATTAATCACTTATCTAGAGATGGATTCCACAAGTTTATAATTTTCAACAATTTTATAAACCATTTTATAATTCAAAATTGCAAAGGTTTGAAGCAAAATTAGCAAAATTAGTTTAGTTTTGTAATTTTGTCTTTTCATCTTTTTAATCATTTAATTTGGAATTTCTTAGATAATTGTAATCTAATTAATATAGTATTTAACTATAAAATACAATTTTTCCTTGTGGGTTCGACACTCAAAGTTTGAAAATTACTCCCCTTTATTACTTATTCAATAGGTGCACTTGCCTTTCGTCACATTGGTTTTCGCTTAATATCATTTTGGGTTTCAAAGTAAAATCATTTTAAAGAACTCTCATTTTTAATCAATTGAACCAATGAACAGAACTAATAAAGCTACCATTATCCTCATTTGTACTAAAAGCATATAAGTTAGATAATAGCCCTTATCTTATGGCTTAACAAAGTTCAGAGTAGCACCAACCATTTCAATCGAAAAGGAGGGATCATATTCCACCTTATCACCTCAAATCTTATAAAAAAAGAGGAATCATATTCCACCTTATCACTTAAAATCCTATCCACCTTATGATTATATACATCACCAACATCCAATACACCTAATATAGAAGACAATAAAGCACAAGTGACAATGATTGGTGTACCTCACACCATGGATCTGATATTGAGGATTTTATTGCTCATATACATAACAAGCATCCAGTACACCTAATATGGAAAACAATCAAGAACGAGTGATAATGATCGGTGCACCTCGCACCATGGATTTGATAGTGAGGATTTCATTGCTCTTTTTATCCTTTATATTTAAATAAAATTAATGTACCAAAACTAAATAGAAAGTTTCGACAATCATAAGGATTGGATCCCACTCAAGAGCTTGGAAGGCACTTGAAAAATCGAATTCTGTATCAAGTGTAGGCGTTATTAATTGATCATTAATGATTTCATTCGAAAGATGCCTATCAAATAGTCCAAATTCTTGTGATTAGAGAAGTAAGAATCATCATATGAAGGCCTCTACCTTAAATCAGACGCACCAAGAAATTGTATAGGCAACATTTTAAGTAAAGACTGTTCACTAAGTGAACCTGTTAAAAGAAAATAAATGGTTAGAAAATTAAAAAATAGGCCACTGCCTTCGTTGGAATATTTTAAGGTTCACCAAAATATTCCCTATTATCTAGCTAAGAACTTAAGAAGTAAAAATGGTAATAAAAGAAACATAATGTGATTTGGAGTGTAATGTATAAAAATCTATTAAAAAGAAAGCCCTAAAATGATTAGAAAATGGAAAATTAAAAGGGGCAACGTGAACAATACCTATGCATGTTTTAGAAGATTTTTTTAGTGATTTTGGAATTTTTTAGGGCGATTGGAAGGCAGAATTAGATCGAAAGTAGATAATACTACAAAATAAGCTTTAAAATATGGATTTTGGTGGAGAAATGATGGTGGAATGAGAGATTTTAGGGTTTGGGAGATGTTTGTGTTGCAACTAAGTAAAAAAAGGAGGAAGGAGATGAATACTAGAGGTTTGGGCTAAAACTACGTCATTTTCTAGGGAGTTTAACGACGTCATTTAGCCATCACCATTTAATTTCCCATCCGTACCTAAACGGTGGTTTGATGCATATTTCACCTGCCATTGATAGCCCATCATTTAGGTCTCGTAAAATGCTCCTAAATATGAGAATTTGACACAAAGTTTCATTTAGTTAACTCCAATTCAATCCTTAATAAATTATAGAGGATTATACATTAAATTTACTCAAGGATAAGCTTAGAAAATACTACAGGGAAACAAGCTGGAAAGGATGAAATTCTAAGGAAAATTGAACTAAATCTAAGGGAAATAACTTAAAAGCGTTTAGTGGACTGAGATAAAACACTTCAAAAACAACTGAACCAACCTAAAGGGATGGCAAAGTAAACCTAAAAAACACACTAAATAATTTAAGACAAAAAGGAAACTACTTAAAGGACTTAACAAAAACAAAAGAAAAGAGACTAAAAACAACTACTAAAGCTTAAGAACTTAAATTAAAAATACACTAAATAAAATCAAATTAAACAAAATAGAAGAAAAAGAGACTTCACTAAGAAAGGATAAACCAAAACTTAGAAGACCTAAAGGAAACTTAACAAAAGACTAGAAAATTAAAACATAAAAACACGCTAACTAAAAACTTAGCAAACAAACAAAAAAACATACACACATACATACTAAAATAATTAAAATATCAAAACCTAGTCTAACATGGATCTGACAGGAAAGAGTTTCAACTTGTTCCTCAACCCTACTTGGAAAATATAACTTGGTGTTTTGTTCATTGACTTTAAAAGTAGATTGGCCATTAGAAAACTCAATGATACCATAAGGATAAACATTAAGTATGTCACAGGGACCAAACCATCTTGATGTAAACTTTCCAGGAAAGAGTCTTAACCTTGAATTATAAATCAAAACTTTGTCACTGACCTTAATTTCACGAGGAATAATATTCTTGTCATGTCATTTCTTAATTGTTTCCTTTTAAAGATTGGAATTTTCATAGGAATTAAGGAAAAATTCATCTAACTCATTTAATTGAAATAACTTTTGCCCACCAATTTTTCTTAAGTCAAAATTTAGAAAATTTATAACTTAAAATATTCTTAATTTCTAACTTAATCGATAAATGACAAGATTTTCCATAGATAAGGAGATACGAAGACATGAAGATGGGTGTTGTATATGTAGTGCGATACGCCTATAATGCATCATCTAATTTTAAAGAACAATATTTTCTTGATGCACTAAAGATCTTTCCTCAAATTCTTTCAATTTGGAGATTAGAAACTTTGACTTGACCACTAATCTGAAGATGATAAGGAGTGATAAACTTATAGGTTACATCATAGTTAGATAGGAGGGAATCAAATTTTTTATTACAAAAGTGTGAGCCTTAACCACTAATAATCACTTTCGGTGTACCAAATCTTGTAAAAATATTTTTCTTAAGGAACCTAACCACACCTCTAGCATCATTAGTAGGCAAAGTCACTAGATCAACTTATTTACTAATATAATTTATTGCATCTAAAATATATTAATTACCGTATGAATTAATGAAAGGTCCCATAAAATTGATACCCTAAACATCAAAAACTTTGTAGACCAAGATATTATTCAAAGGCATTTCATGTCTCTTAGAATTATTTCCAACTCTTTGATAGTTATCACAAGACCTTATATATATTCTAGTCAAATCGAAGTATCTTCCTACTTCCTTAGAATGAAAATGATTTAATATATAAGGTGCTTCTTCAGAAAGATCATAAACATAAATCTTGTATAAAAATGGGTCATACCATTAACATCAATTTGGAACTTTTTCATTTGCTGATAAGAAAGATCATGAGGAATCACATTGCTAGCCAAATAATTAACATAATCAATATATCATAACAAATCCTCATTTACAACTAGCAATGGCTTCTCAGGAAACAATTCATTAATGTCTTTATTTTTGTCTTTTTACATAACTTCCTCACTTATTCTCGATAGATGATTGATAACAAAATTTTCAACACCCTTCTTATCCTTTATTTTAATATCAAATTATTGCAATAAATGGACCTACCTAATTAAGCATGGCTTTGCATCAAATTTTATTCATTAGGTACTTTAAATTTGAATGGTCCACATAAACTGTTACCTTGGAAAGAATCAAATAGGAACTAAATTTATCAAATGCGAAGATGATGGCTAAGATATGTTTCTTAGTCTTTGCATAGTTTTTTTAGGCATCATTTAATGCTAGACTTGTCTAATAAATTGGATAAAAAATTTAATCCTCCCTTTGCCCTAGAACTACATCAATTAGGAAATTGCTTGCATTGCACATCAATTCAAAAGGTAAAGACTAATCTGGTGAAACTCGGATAGGTGCACTTGTAAGCTTTTCCTTTAGTTACTTAAAATATTGCATGCAATTATCATTAAAGCCAAAGGCATCATCCTTGGTCAAAAAATCAGTAAAGGGCTTTGTAATTTTAGAAATATCCTTAATAAAACTCTAGTAAAAGTCGGCATGACCTAGATAACTCCTAACTTTGACCTAAAATTGGGGTTCGAAGTTGAGTAATTACATCTTCTTATCTAGATCTACTTCAATTCCCTTACTAGAAATTTTATAACCAAGTACAATGCATTCTTGCATCATAAAATAACACTTTTCCTAATTTAACACCAAATTTGTCTCTTTAAATCTCTTGAGCACTTTATCTAAAATTTTAAAATATGAATCAAATGATATGCCAAACATATTTCCATCACATAGTGTTGAAACGTGACAAGGGCATTGCACAAGTCAAAAGGTATGCATCTATAAGCAAATATGTAACCTATCTAAAGCATAATGAAAATTATTCCCAGCCAATCTTTCTATAACTTGACTAATAAAAGACAGAAGGAATTGATTCTTTTAGTTGGCATCATTTAATTTTTATTAATCATTACACACACACTAACTAGTTATCTTTCTTGTTGCTATCATTTAATTTTGATCTTTTTGAACTACAGTAGTGTTGCTGATAAGGCTAAATTATATGATATCTTCGTATGTATTTCAATATGAATTCAACTTTATTTTAGTTCCTAAATGCTTATTTTGTGTTTATATTAAGTTTTGACGCAAATTTAATTATTTGCCATAAATTTATATATAAAAGAAGAAGATTAGAAGTGATTGGAATCATTGAAGAGGAGCCTTGCAATTGAATTAAGAGAAAATTTTAGTCTTGCATTTCAAACTCTCCAAAACGACTTCAATATGGAAGAATACGACAACTAGAAATGAAAACGAGGTGCACGTGCGATTATAGCCCATCTAATTACATTAAACATGTAAGGGACGTGCATGTGAGGGATGGAATTAACAAAAAACCTAGAGAGGATAGGACAAGAGTGGGTGGAGGCTGAAATAAAATAGAGACAACTTGGTGGGAGTTGGAGAAAATGTGGGGACGGCTAGACAAAAGAGTGTG
>JAOXYD010108802.1:0-11527 GCA_028565735.1 Pinacopodium congolense
CGGAGGTTGTCTTGTTCTCTTCTTTGTCTACTCTTCATGGCTTGTTATATGGCCTGGAAATTTGGTGTGGAGCTTCATAACTTCATGCTATAAGTCCCAAAATTGGTTCCACACCTCTTCTAGTTCGTATTGTAATCCAATTCTGCTCAAAACATGGCCCTTTCAACTTATATTTGTGCCCAAAGGTCAAATCTACATGTAAAAGCAAATGAAACACAAATTAAACTTTTAAATAAAAAATAGGGATAAAATGGCATTGTAACACATATAGAAATACTATAAAATACATCCCTATCAAATATCCCCACACTTCAACTATTTCTTGTCCTCAAGCAATTTAAACACAACCAAGATATCCTGTTAATTCATTTTCAAAGAAAACCAAGTGTATGCAATCCTTCAAACGTTGAGAAACTCAAGCATCGAGCTACTACATATATCATAATCTTTTCATCAGTACACATAAACAAAGTCAGAGGTAGACACCATTGATCAAAAGCAAGCATAAGATTTAGATGGACTTTCCTCATGGTTTACGCTCATATCACTAAAGTGTGTGAGGGCTGGAGCAACTTCCATCAAATTAGACTCCTTTTAAGTACAATGCCCTGAGGCTTCTGAGGAGTAGAACTTCATCATTTCTCCATCACACTCTAATGTCCACTCGTCTTTGTGGGCATTGCCCTTCTTACACCAAAATGGTCTCTGTAAGAGTATCGCCAATGGATCTGGAGACTCAACATCCTACTCGCCATATTTGATCTTCAGCTCGCTTAACCATAGCTCTTCCACAAACATCACTTCTTGCGGCTTTTCTTCTTTCTTCTTCTCTTTGTCTTCTTCTTTCACCTGTAACCAACTTGGAAAAGGAAACTACATTCGGTTAGAAATAATAGAAGCCGTATCAGTTACCTTAGGAGGTTGCACACCCTCCATCTTTTCTCTAACTAGTACCTCATCCTCTCCTAGTTTCTTTTGCTTTTACTCTGTGGTGTCATGGTACCCACATTGATCTCCGCTCTCTGTATGAATGCACACCTCCTTTTCCGGTACTGCCTCTAGTTGGCTAAGCATGCTGTCGAACACTTGGGCTTCTAAGTTCTGAACCACATTAGCTAAGTGGCTTAATTGATCTCCCAAGGTCTTCATGCAACTCTTCGTTTCTTGCTAAAACTGAAGATTTTTCGTCGCCAAGCTCATGAAAATCTCTTCTAATGTGATCCCATCAGCTTGTAGTGGTGATGGTGGAGGTTGAGGCCCTGACTGGAAGTATGATTAATCTTCGTAATAGATTAATAGAGAATGCGTAACCTGCTAAATAGGACACGTACAAAAAGGGTAACCTAAAAATGAACAAACTTCACATACCTTAGCTTGTTGATCATTCATCAGTAATTGCACAGCAAAGGGTGTGAAATTCTTCACTTGATGCTCAAACCTAGAAGCAATAAAAGAATCAAATGCATTATCAGGGTAATAAGGATAAGAATCAAACTCATAGGCACGTTGATAATGATCCATCACCGCTAAAATATTTAAAAATCAGAAAAAAAAAGCTGTGAATCTAAGACAAACAAAAGACAAGATAACCAAAAAAAAAGAAAAAAAAAGCATTAGAAATAACAAAAACAGAAGCACCAGCTCCGCAGTAACGGTGCCAAAAATTTGGTAAAGTTTGCCGTGGACTACCAAATAATAATTTTACGTAACTAACCTAACTAAGTACCTAAGGTCAGTCAGGGTCGATTCCATAGGGAGCTATGGTATTGTAAAGCTATTATAATGCTGCATAAAAAGGAAAAACCAAAACCCATAGATGAAAATATATTAAAACTAAACACTACAGACCATTAACGAAACAAAACAAATAAATGATAAACAAAAAAAATGACAAGATGGGTAGAAGATAAATCCGGGATTCTAGACTTATAATTGGTCTTCAAAATAGATAAGTTGTGATCAGTTTAAGATGCTAGCCTATAGGTTCAAACAAGCTCTCAAACCCTCAGTTCCCCCTAAGTTATATAGGTCCTATACGATAGAAAACCTACCCCTAACCACGGGGCAACATAGAATAAGTTCTCTAGGTTTAATGATGCGATAGCATTAACAAACTAAGGAACGACTAACCTAAGCCATGGTCACACAAGTTTAAACCATGTAACCTGGAGGAATGGAATCCTAAAGTAGTTAGGTAAGTTTACCTACAAACCCAATCAACCTATTTCTACTTGAGGTATTAACTGTAGACAATTACGTATCACAAGTCACCGCTTAGCAATTGACCTAAGAGTCATACCTAGGGTAGCTAATCCTAAGCATTAATCCTTAATTCATGAAATTTATACAAAATCCCAATTCAATCATAACCTAAATCATAAAACTCAATTCAATTCAATTCAATTCTCACAATTATTAAGGCTAAAATCCATCAATATCTTCCAACCCAGAACACAACTAACCTAACATCACAAAAATAATAAAAAAACAAACTGAAAATATAGAAAAATCAATAATAAAGCAGAAAAATGACCCAAATAATGATAATATGCTGGAAAATAAAAGAAACAAAACTTATATTAATTAAAAACCAAGACTCCGTATAAAAATAAACCAAACACAATGAAAATAAGGAATAATAGAAAATAAATGTATAAAAAATAAGAAAACATCAAGAACAGTAAGTATATAAGGTCCAGAACAAGAAACAAATGAAGTAGAAATAAAAAAATATTTAAGCTAAGCTAAAACATGGAAAAAGAAACAAAACAAAACCCTAAACTAAAGGAGAAGACGACTGTAAAACGAATAGAGGGCCTAGAAAAATGTAAGAGCTTCCTCTCTTATGATTTTTATGCCCCTTACATATGTCTTGGAGGCTGGTAAGGTTTTGTAGATTAAGTAGAAGAAATTTTGTCGAATTTTCCCCAATGAATTATAAAAATGAAATAATTTGACAATTTCCGTTTTTGTCCCAAAATTTGACAACTTCTGCCCTTTTCGCCTTTTAAGCTCTAACGCCCTCTATACAGCTCTAATTGCCATAAAATTTGGTGTATAGGCTCCCCACATGATGCTCTGGCTCTCCAAAAAATTGTAGAATAATCGAAGCTCTAAAAGTGCACCTAAGACATCACCGAATCCACCTATACAAAAACCAATATTCAATTGAGCTTGTCTTTTTCTCTTCTTTGTCTACTCTTCATGGATTGTTATATGGCCTCGAAATTTGGTGTGGAGCTTCATAACTTGATCCTATAAGTCCCAAAATTGGTTCCACACCCCTTCTAGTTCAAATTGTAATCCAATTTTGCTCAAAACACGGCCCTTTCAAATTATATTTGTGGGCAAAAGTCAAATCTGCATGTAAATGCAAACAGAACACAAATTAAACTTTTAAATAAAAAATTAGGGATGAAATGGCATTGTAACACATACAGAAATACTATAAAATGCATCCCTATCAGGAATCCAGATTTGGATAATTGATTAATGAATTAAAGGAGCTTAAAACACATATTCAAAGGTAGATTAAAGTTCCTTCAAGAATTCAAGACAAAGCTATGGTTAAGACTTATGCCTTTTCTCCATTTAATTTAGTTTAAAGTTTGGTCATGCTTTAAATCTAGCCAATGGGCTTTAATTTCTAGAAGCTGGGTTCTGCAATTTTAATCTCATATCTCAAAATTTCATAAATAATTCAGGTTTGTTCATGCAAAGATTGATTTATATTGTTTATTGATCTTTCCAACAACCTAGGTAGATTTCTCGGATCTTAGATTATCTTTCACTTTAATCTTAGTTGATCTGGCCAAAATAAAAACTTTAAGATTGATAATAAACAAAATTAAACCTTATTACATGCATTCAAACTCTCTTAAAACATTAAAACACAAATATGAAGCCAGAAAATAGATTTAAGCACTCATAATCATCAAAGCATATAAAACATGCATCTGAAGCCACATACTTTGATAGATCTACAAATATAAGCTGAAATAAGTAGTTTAAAAGTTACAAAACATGTTTAGAACCCTTCTAGACAAGTCTTGAACTTCTTAACTTGATTTAGACATCAACACAGTCTCGAATTCCATAAGATCTAGCAAGAAAATCAAAGAACATTCAAGAATATACACATAAGAATATGAACTTTGATTAATCCTAAAAACAGGAGACTATAAGTAGTGATCTGATTTTAAAAATCCCCTATGATGGTTTAAAAACTTAGATATATGTCTTAGAAATGTTCTCTAACAAAAAACAACTCAAAACACACTCTAAAACTCTAATTACAAGTGTTTGAAGCCTAAACTGTCTAAGAAAATATAAGAGAGAAGCAAGAGCTTCTCTAACTAGGAGTTAGATTTTAATTCTTTGATTAGATCCGTGTTTTCTTTGTTTTTCTTGTTGTATGCAGATAGCTTAGACCTTCCACATGTGCTAGAAGATAGGAGAATTAATTGGAGTCATGCTAGAGTTGAAATCTTCAAGATTTGGAGCTGAAATTGTTGACTCTATTGAACAACGACACCCTGCCTCCCAACAATGGCACCCTGAGAGGGTGATGTTAGTAGTCGAATGCATCATCCATTAACACCCCCTGTTCTTCAATCAACGGTGCTCTGCTAGGGGGCCATGAATGGTCAGAACTAGGAAGATTTATTCGTGATTTTGCTCCAATCTTCATCATTAATCTCCATCCTGCAAATTAAACATAATAAGATATAAATTTAACAATTAAACACTGAATTAGGGGTGATAATGTAACAAATTAACCATTAAAAGTCTATCAATTTAACCCTTAACAATTCCTTCAGACATAAGCATTTGCTTATCCTCATGCCTATTAATTCATCATGAAGTTTATAACATGATATAAAGACAGGAAAAACAATTCAAAATTGGACACTTCAATTATTGAAAATGCTTTCTTGATCCTACGAAAATTTTGACGTATGGAAATGTTATAAGATTAATAAGTCATATCAATTTGAAAATGCATTAAATTCAACTCATTCTTTTTCAAGTGTCAACTTAAATCAAGAAATCAATTCCACATGTAAAAGTCAAATGACTAAGTTTAATGCATCATCTTTTCTACATTTCCACATCCTTTAAAATAAAAAAATTAAAAAGAGACTGAATGAATAACCTAATTAATTAAATTCACAATCAGAATAATTGAGGGTCACTTCAGTCTTTTTACGTAAAAGTGAATATTTTATCATGAACAACCCTAGGTTACTCAACTGTGTCATAGTAACTCAGCTGACTCATAATTTCAAATCTCATATACATGTATTTTATTATGTTTCTTTTCTTTCTTTTTCTTTTTTTCTCTTATTTTTTTAAATATGCATACATAAGATTCAAAATCAAAGAAGTAGTTCTGCTTACTTATTTAACAAATTAAGTGATTATTCTTATTATTATATATATTTTTCTTTTTGGAGTTAATTTCGATTCTTTTTTTTTTTCGAATGAGGTTAATGCCTTAAAAGACATCACAAAATTACTTAGAAAGCTGAATTTGATATGTGAAATATCCTTCTATCATTATGTATCTAACTTCCAAGTCATGAAATGAATTAAAGGCATTTAGTCATTAATCATCAAAACGAATCATATAACATTTCCAATTACCAAAATAGTTGAATTCAAATGAAAGCATGAACAATAATAAGGATCAAACAATTTATAGATGAAATTGATGATAAATCAAATCACTATCGAACAAACTAAATGCAAGTGATAAACAGATAAATCCCTCCCCAACACTTAAAGGAAACAGTGTCCTCAATGTTGAAAATAAGAAAGAAAAAGCATAATATAGGAGAGAAGGGAAAGAAATATACCCGTATGACAATTACTTGAAAATCAATCGATGTATTTGAACACACGTGCAGGAATTAAAAGTATAAGAAAAAGAACATAGATAATAGGAAAAAGAAGCTCCAATTATATAAATAGGAAATGCAGTACATCAAGGAGCAACATATAGCAACAAAAGTCATCAGATCTAATTGAAAAAGAACAGAAACCTACACTATAAACAGAAATAACAAAAAAAACTAAAATAAATAACTGAAAAAATTAATAATCGGCATCCCTGGAACGCTGATAGTCCTCTAAACTCCAAACTTTGGTGATCAACTCATCAACCTGATGCTGAAGACCATCTAATCGATGAGTCGTCTGAGAAAAGAGGGAAGATCGAAACTCAAAAAGCTCAGAAGAAAGACGACCATCTATGTCAATTAGGTACTGAATCATAGCGACTTGAGGATGATCTGAAGCAAGTGGCAGTGGGACTGAAGTGGTAGCAGTTGAGGGTGGGTAAGGAGGAATAACAATTGGAGTGGCCTAAGAAGAAGTCTCACCCATATTTGAATGAATGTAGGGCTGTGCAACATCATCAGGTGGATCCTCACCCTCACGAAGTCGACACCAATGGCTGCCCTAATATGTGAAGTGCCATAACCTAAGCACATTGCCGTTGATGACGTTTCGACGAGTATAGTCATTTGGCTCTAGAGAATCTAAGGGAACTCCCGCTTTTCGAAATATCCTCATAAGCAAGCAAGGAAAACAAAAGTTCTTGCTGGGCCTCTTAAGCTTCACAACATCTGTCATAGACCAAATAATGAACCCAGCTAATGGTAAACTTGAGATGGTACCTAATCCATGCAACATCTTATATAATAGGTACACATCGACATATTTCATCTCATTAAGCCCACTGGCTTGAGGAGTAACATTATGATTGATCCTAGCAATAATAATCTTCTCTCAGGCCCCTAAGGCAGCAGTAACATACCCTCTATCATTCCTAGTCAGGCCTAAGGTATCTCGAGTAGTAGCAATGAAAAATGATGGGATCGAAGCTATTGCATCCCCATGAAAAGTATCCTTAGCCTTAATAAAAACACAGCCTTCTTCGGGTACTCCTAACAAGGTAACTATGGAAGCACGAGTAAGATGGATAGGAATATCTCATGCCATCGAGTGTATCTCGATTGTGTTCGTCTTGTCCTTATCTTCAATGTTCGCACAGAATTTGCGAACCAAGTCTGGGTAGTACGGATTAGAAAGCGTGAGAACGGTCTCCTATCGAAAGGTCCTAAAGGCATTAGAGATTTCGAAATATGCTTCTATTTCTAGATGGATGGCCCAATTAACGATGAGATCATTCCTCCTATGTGCTTCAAACCAATCAAAATTTTCTTACCTCTTAAAACAAATTGAATCGTAAGCCAATCTCTTCCTCCTAGGAACCATTTGACTTGAAGCTGTTCAACAAATAAGTACAAACAAGTCAGAAAATGGTAAGAAAAATAAGAAAATTTTTCGACGAGAGTCTTCGGAATATTCCCTTTTGAACGAAATATTCTTGATTTTTTTACGATGATAAAATTGAATGAAATTGGTATCAAAAGAAAGGTAATGAAATTTGTAACACAATGGATGCCTATATTGAGAGAAAATTAAAAATGAATACCTTAAGGGGAGAAAAAGATATGGATTTTTTAGAGGTGATTTTGGAAAATCTGTTGCTTTTCTCAACAAATTAATGATAGATTCTTATAGAGGGGAGAAAATGTGACAAATGGATACTAAGAACGTCCAATTTTGTTAAGAAATGAGTAAGATATGATGATTTGAAGTTTAAAAAACGAAAAGAAGTTTCGAAAGGTTTGAGAGGAAGAAAATGATGAACAGTAAAACTACGTCGTTTTATCGCCTGATGCATCTTACAACAACATCATGTTTGTCCTACAACAACACCGTTATATGATGAACAGCTCACCGTTGTAGGTCCAGAATAGGCTACAACAATGGTGGGTTGATCATCCTATAAAGGTGGGCTACAGACCACCGTTATATGTCTATTTAATTCTTCCTAAGCCCAATTTCAATCAAATTTCACTTAAAAATCCTTTGAAACTCAAGTCCAATCAACATGGATTGAATTATTCATCAAATTGCTTCAGACTAAAACCTAAAAACACTCTTGAAACCAAATTAAACTCAGTAAACTTAAAGAAATCACACCAAACTTGATTTAAACACATTTATTTGAATTTAAACACACTAGATTCAAATCAAAAGAACTGAAATTAAGGTTGGGTTTCCTCCCAACAAGTGCTTCTTTAAGGTCTTTTAGCTAGACCTTAAGGTTAGAGAATTTTACTTCTCTTCCTTGATTCATAATCCATCAACTTTAATTCATTCTTCTTATGAAAAAAATAGGCCAAATTGTGAATGGTTTTTGAAGGATTTGAAAAAAATTTATCATTTAAGCATTCATCTTTAAGGAAACACCAATCATGACTTTGAAAATACCATGGTAAAAAGTCTTGAATTACCATGGTTAGCCCTAAATTGAAAGCATGAACACCAATGAAATCAATATCCTTCAATGCTTTCTTACCTTCAACCTCTATTTCCTTGACAAATTCATCATGATTAAGAACCTTCAAATCATTATCTTCAATTTGTAATTCATTCTCAACACCAATGAAATCAACATGAACATAATCCATGTGATCATCCAATGGAAAGGCACAAACACTTTCTTTAACTTTAGCAACTTTATTTTCAACACTTTCCTTACATTCTTTCAACTGCTTCTTATGATCTCCAAAATGAATTGGAAAATCATCATCATCATCCTCCATAGCATAAACTTCTAACTCAGATTGCTCACATACAAAAGATGGGGTTGGATGAACAGGTGTGATAATTTTAATCAATAGTTCTCTCAAATTTGGATAAGAACTTTCCAACTCTTGAACTATGGATTGATTTGTGGTTAGATGCTCATCTAATTGAGATACACTGAACAAGGGTACTCGAAATTTTTGAAACAATCGAAAAGATCGCTTAATTTAAGCATCTAATCCTTATGGATATGGAATCCTAGGTTGGTAAGGTTGGACATTCAAATCAACAAATAACCTAGATGATCAATTTCCATTTCTAACTTCTTCCCCTCCTTTACGTCTTTCTATCCCTTTTCTTTCATTCATTTCCTCCTTTTCATGATCAATTGGTATAGTGATGGCCATAACTAGCTCTTCAGAGGTAGGTTCAGATACAGATGGTAAGGTTTGAGGTAACCTCTCATCTAGTAATTGAACTATCTGACCTACTTGAGTCTCCAAATTCTTAATTGAATCTTCATGAGATTACATCTTAGACTCATTGCTTTAGATATACTTCATCACTGTATCTTCAAAATTAAAATTGTCTTGATCAATTAAAGAAGAGGGAATTTCAATTTGATCATTGACATGAGATTTTTGGTAGTAAAAAATACAACAACTTTCCTTAGAAAATTGATAAGAATCCACTCCTTGCCTAATATAAGATTACTAGTCTTCACTAGGATCAAAGGCAAAAGAGGGTCCTATTTGACAATCAGTAGAAGTATGAAAGAAACTACCATAAAACTCACAAGTCCTAAGACATTGAAACTCATCACTTCCAAATTGAGCTTGTAAGTGATCCAATTGCTTATTATGGTCTACCAATTGAGTGTGACAATTGGAATTTCATTAATGGCATGAGCTCTAAATGGTTTCCTACAAGAATGCTCAAAATTAAATTGGAAGCAATTAGATGCCATGTCCTCAATCAATTCATAAGCTTTAGTTGAAGTTTTACGCATTAAAATTCCTCTAGAAGTAGCATTTATCATATTACAAGTGGATGGTATGAGTCCTAAGTAGAAAATATGCACTAGCACACAAGTATTGAAGTTATACATCGGACATTCAGTAAGTAGCTTTAGAAATCTTTTCCAAGACTCATGCAAACTCTCGCCCTCATATTGTTCAAAAGATGAAATCAAAATTTTCAATTTAGCTATCTTGATTGGGGGAAAGAATTTAGCTAAAAAGCAATTGGTAAGATCATCCCATGTTTCAATGGAATTAGGTAGAAAAGTCTTCAACCATGTGTAAGCTCTATCTTTCAAAGAAAAAGGAAATAACTTGAGTTTAAGCGCATTGTTTGAGAATTTAGAATTTTAATAGAGATCATAGATGTTCAAAAATTTTCTTAAATTATCATTTGAATTTTTCGAAGACGAACCACTAAACTGACAAGACTTAAGCATGGAAATGAGAATAAGTGGAATTTTAAATCATTTGAGTCTATCCTAGGTTGAACAATGCTAGACTTAAGACCACTCCTAGTTTGCATTACCAACTTCAAATGGTTTGTTTTGAGAATGAAAAGCCAAGTTCTCATTATGTTCCATTTAAATTGATTCTTAACAATCAACAAGCAATCGATATCAACACAGGCTAAGAATCAAATTCAAATAAATAAAAAGCAATCAAAGAATAAAAGAAAATAAAAATAAACAAACAAACTTAAAAGATTATATATAGAATGTACATCCATAATTGACACCAATTTCTCTAATATTAACTTAAAAACACCGATTAATCCCAAGTTGCGATGCCAAAAACTTGTTGTTTATTGGTTGAATGATTAAAAATGGGCATTCTTTAAACCAATTTTACTTTGAAAGACAAAATGATAATAAGCGAAAACCAACGTGATGAAAGGGAGTGCACCTATTGAACAAGTAATAAATTGGAATAATTTTCAAACTCTGAGTGTCAAACCTATGGGGAAAAATATATGGTATTTTGAATATTAAATACTATATTAATTAGTTTACAATTATCTATGAAATTCTAAATTAAGTGATTAAAATACGAAAAGATAAAATTAATGAACTACCCTAATTATGCTTCAATCCTTTGCAATTTTGAATTATAAAATGATTTATAAAATTAATGAAAGTCATAAACTTGTGGAATCCATCTCTGGATAAGTGATTAATGAATTAAATTAGCTTAAACACACATTCAAAGGGAAATTAAAGTTTCTTCACAAATTCAAGAAACAGATATAGTTAAGACTTATGCCTTTTCTCCATTCAACTTAGTTTAAAGTTTAGTTATGTAACAAATATAGCGAGTGGGCTTTAATTTCAAGAAGCTGAGTTCTAGACTTTTAATCTCAGATCTCTAACTCTCACAAATAATCCAGGTTTGGTCATACAAAGATTGATTTATGTTGTTTATTGATCTTTCCAAAAACCTAGGTAGATTTATCGGATCCTAGATTATCTTTCACTCTAATCTTAGTTGATCAGGCCAAAATCAGAACTTTAAGATCATTAATAAATAAAATCAAACCTTATTACATGCATTCAAACTCTCTTAAAACATTAAAACATAAATCTGAAGTTGGAAAATAGATTTAAGGACACATAATCATCAAAGAATATAAAACATGCATCTTAAGCCTTAAACTTTAAATGATCTACAAATATAAGCTTAAATAAGTAGTTTAGAAGTTACAAAATATGTTTAGATCTTTTGGACAAGTCTTAAACTTCTTAACTTGATCTAGACATCAACACAGTTTCGAATTCCACAAGATCTAGCAAGAAAATCAAAGAACATTCAAGAATATACACATAAGAACATGAACTTTGATTAAT
>JAOXYD010108813.1:0-25251 GCA_028565735.1 Pinacopodium congolense
CTTGTGTCTTTCTCTAAACTCTCTTATTGCATTTACTTTGATAATTGCATTAACATTCCATATTAGGTTGAATCTTGATTTAGTGATTGCATTTAGTTTTCCAATTGAATTAGGTTGCTAGTTTGAGTTTGTGAAAAAGTTTTAACACCCAATTCACCCCCCTCTTGGGTGTCATAGGACTTACATTATCTTTGGTACAACCCCCTACTTATACAAGATTTGTACAAATAGGATTACTAGGAGATGTGTACCTTTTGAGGAACTGCCCTTTATTCTTAGTCACTCTCATCCTTGAGAGATTAAAGGATACCTTAAGCCTACTAAGATAGTGCATAAGGTGTTAAAGTGTAGTTTTTATTGGCCCTCTTTTATTTATGGATACATTGGCCCACCTTTGTTTAAAGATTCATTTTAATTTGTCAAATCCTATGACAACTATCAAAGGATCGAAAACATTTCAAAGACACATGAGATGCTAGTATATAATATTCTGGTGTGTGAGACTTTCGAAGTTTTGGGCATTGACTTCATAAGACCTTTTCCTATATCATACTCTAACCAATACATTTTGGTGGTTGTGGATTATTTTAGCAAATGTGCTAAAGAAGCTGCATTACCCACCAATGATTCAAGAGGTATGGTGCGATTTTAAAGAAAAACATCTTTACCAGATTTAGGATACTAAGAGCCATTATTAATAATGGATGGTAGCACTTTTTCAATCGACATTTTAATTCTATCTTAAATAAATATGGTTTTACCCATAATATTATCACACCTTATCATCCTTAGACTAATGGTCAAGTAAAGCTTTCCAATCGTGAGATTAAGAGAATTTTAGAAAAGACTGTTACCTCATTGAGGAAGGATTGATCAGTAAAGTTAGATGATGCTTTGTTGGCTTATCACACAGCTTTCAAGATGTATATAGGAATGTCTCCTTACAAGTTGGTTTATAAAAATTCTTGTCACTTACTTATGAAGCTAGAACACTGAGCATGTTAGGCCATCAATTTTCTGAAATTTGACTCAAGGAAAGTGATAGTAGAATAACTATTGGAGTTGAATGAGTTGGATAAGTTTCATCTAGATGTTTATGAAAACTCTAAACTATATAAAGAGTGAGTCAAAAGATTGTATGGTAAGCAGATCATTCATCATGAAATTAAGATTAGTGATAAGGTCTTAGTTTACAATTCATGACTGAAGTTGTTTCCTATAAAATTGAGATTAAGAAGGATAGGTCAATATGAAGTGACTAAGGTTTATCCATTTGGCACAATTAAAGTAACCAATGCTCACTTGAATTTCAAAATGAATGCGTAAAGGGTCAAGTTGTATGTTCCTATTTCAATTGAGGAGACTATTGAGACTCTATTACTTTGCGCTCCTCATTAAACTAGGAATTTTCCATTTTAAAAGTTAGTTATTTATGTGTGTGTGTGTGTGTGTATTGGTTTTATTTTTATGTGGTAATATCTTAGTTTAGGGTTATGAAAGCTTTTAGGTTGTTTTATTTAAGTTTGGAATGCATTCCTTAGTATTTCCTTAGTTTGGTATGATTTTTTTTTTTTTGGTTTTTGGAATGTTTAAAATTTCAATTCTTAAGGAATTTGATGAATAATCTTATCAATTTTGTTGGGTCTTGATTTAGGAAGGATTTAGTGAAGTTTTGATGTTGAAATTTATAAGGAAAGAGGTTAATAAACCCTTAACGGTGGTCTAGTTTGACCACTATTAAAGACTATTTGACCCACGTTGAGCTTCCCTGTCTAGAGAGCTTTACGATGACCCTTAACAACAATTGGAGACCAACATTGAGGTACTACTCAATCGTCATTGGGCTATGTAGAAGGCCCAATGTGATGCAGTTTTAGATAAAAACATTTTAAAACCCTAAAATTCCCCTATTTATCATCTTCAACCTTTTGAACTGCTGTAAAAAGTGTTCGACTCTAACCACTGCCCTTTTTTATTTTTTTTCTCAAAAATCCATCTTTTTACCATTTTCCTTACCCATTTCGCATTCCAAACTCATTTCCACCCTTAAATTACCTTGAATCATCCATTTTCACCACTTTTCATTGTTAACCACTGCCCCCTTATCTGCTTTTTAAATTTTCTCCATTTTTGTTAAGCTTTTAAGCAAAATTTTGGTACCATTGCACTCCCCACATCATTTGCTTTCCATTGGTACCACATATTCACCTAAACATTCTCGCTAATGATAAAAGAATTTTTCGGCCATAAAGGAATATTTCGATGAGGGTAACCGGAGTATATTGTTCATTCAAAGCTATTTTTGCACATATTTTAACTACTTTACTACACAGTATTCAGTCAGATGGAACCCTAGATTTCCACAGGCTAGCTTTCTCACAAAAAGGCATCGTTTAATTCCAAGAGGTTCACTGCTCGAAAGAATGTAGATTTGTTCCATTCTCATTGAACCATTGAGTTTATCGCAAAGCATTCCATCCATCCAGCTTTGGAGACCGAGTTTGATGTCTTTAGTGCATTCTGAGCATTAGGATGGGAGTTTATGCTCACTCTTTCAAGGCCTTATTTTCTAACACTGATTTGCGAGTTCTACGCAATCATGGAGGAAAAGAATGAGTCTAACACCTTTGAGATTCAGAGCATCATATGAGGTATTCCTATCCACATCACTCATGCATTTATTTTATATGTTCTTGGAGTCTCAGACGAGGGTGATGTTTTGTGAGGGCTCGAGATACCTTTCCTAGAGATTCGGCTACATCTGCTCTCATCTTTTTTATAGTTGCAGCCCAAAATGACCTAAGGTTAGTTATGAATAACCCTCGTGCCTAAACTACTTCACATCTAGGGGTTAGGGAGCATCTCATTGTGGCACTATTGAGTGCTAATCTATCTCCTCGTTCGAATAGTTTGAATGAGATCAAATTCATTAATATATATTTTTTGCATAAGATGTTGCACGAGTTAGGTGTTATTAGAGGCCTTCCTCTTTTGAAATTCATCACCACGGGCATACGAGAGGTTGTTCAGATACAGAGGCTAAGTAAGAACTTCTACTTCCCCTAATTGCTATTAGGATCTTCCAAGTATAAGGAGTTCCTCTCGGTGGTGAGGTACCTGAGGATTGTATTCACCTTATTCAGATCACATATTCCATACTCAAGCTATGGACGTACTCCCATATTAGAGCTGTGTGGCATAACATCATTGTCCATGAGTTGCAAGAGGCTGAGAGACCTAATGACCCTATTATACCATATGTCCCTCAACCAACGAGGTTATGGGTGAAGCGTCCTTCGAGGCGACATCGAGTGTCCATCCATTGCCTCCAGCTTCACCAGCTTTTATGTTCCCTCCTTCTAATTTACCTCCATCTAATCTTATGACTACTTTGTTGAGGATGGAGGGTGCTTTATTATAAGATTCACATTGGTATGGCTGCTGTTTTTGGGAAGTTTGCTTTTGTTATTTAATTTCAGTATGTTTCCCATTTGTTGTTCTCAACTTCTTTTCATTGTGTTTTGTATTTTAGTTGTATTCCTATTTTGTTTTAGATTTGGTTATTTTCTGTCAGTTGTATTTTCGCTCCTTATATGTACTTCGATTACATATTTATGATAGTGGAGCCTATTTTTGTTATTTCTGCCTCTTGTGTTTTTTTTTTTTTGGTAGTTTTAGATGTAATTCACCCCAATGAAGCACCTTCATGATCATATCATATGGGTATATTTCTTTTCTTTCTCTCACATTTTGTGTTTTCTTTTTGATTTATGAACATTGAGGACAACGTTCACTTTAAGTATTGAGGGAGGGGGGATCTAGTTATTACAGACTTATTTCATTTGCCCTCAAGTATACCATTTTATAATCTTTTTCAAAATATTCTATAATATGTGTAAAATTTTTCGATTTCTGATACTTTTCATTGCAAATTTTTCCTTTTGATTATGATTTTCTAATGAATTAAGATGTTATGTAACTAATTTTTATTATTAAGGATTAAATGTTTTCAAATTGCTTCATAATTTAGAAAATGGATACCTAATGTTCATGAGATATTTCATGTATAAAATGTATATTCCAAAAGGAATTGTGATTTCTTTTAATCTTTTTCACCATCTTATTTATATTAAATTTGAAAAAATGAAATGAAAAATAAATAAATAAATGAAAAATGTGTAAGTAAGTGAGAAATAAATTCACTTCGTTGACTTCAAAGGTATAAAAAGGATGAAGTTATTAGGTGGTGTTAGTAGCCAGTTGATGTGAGGTGACTCAATTATATAACCGGAGTTTATTCAGGTTAAAAAGTTCACCTTCATATAAAAAGATTGAGTGACTTCTCAACCAAACTTAAAAACTAATGTGTTTGTTTCAATTTTGTTTATAAATGAATAAAATATGTGAAATTGATTTAAAAGGTGTTGCGTTTTACTTTGCTTATATACATTGTGGAATTAAATTTATGAAGTAGGTTGAAGTTTAAAGAATTATTAATTGATTTAAATATATTTATGAATTAATATGATTAATTAATTATATAACTTCTCACTAATTCATGTTGATTGATGAATTTAGGAATTCTTTCCAATGATTTGTTTGATGATCTTGAATTAATTTCCTATAGTTATTTTATGGGACATGATGAGAAACATTCTTATTTATATTGTTGAACAACTGATGATAAAATTTCTTGCTCAAATTCTAGTCCTAATGAAGATGTTCTTGATTTATCTTATGATGAATTAGTAAAATACTTGAAACCATTGCTTAAGAATAAGAAGAAATTGTCCACTAGACATAAGGAAACCGTTAAATTGTTAGATGAAAAAAAAATTGAAAATAAGAATATTAAGGATGGCTTAGAATAAAAAAAGGTAGAAAATGATAGTGTAAAAAATTTGGAAGCGAGAAATAGTTCCTTAAAGAATCGATTAGAATTGATAAGTGTGGATAATGATGCACAAAAATTGATAAATGAAAATGGTTCTTTGTTAAAGGAGATAGAATTTTTTAAAGCTTATTATCTAGTTTCACTAAAGGGAATGAGAAATTTTAATTAATGTTAGGAGCACAAATATTTATGAATGATAGACATAGTCTAGGTTATACTATTAATAATGGATTTTTCTATGGTATAATCAAGTTTATTATACACATGTCTAGGCCTTCATATAGGAAGATTGTCCATGTATCAAAAAGTAGATATAATTTCTTTGCAAATATACTTCATCAAAATGATGCATTTAGGTCACTAATGAGGCTAATTTGGCTTACACATACTCATGCACCCCATATGCATTTAGAACCTTCTAAGAACGTGTATCATGCTCATTATAGGCAAAGATTTCATCAATGAAGAATGTTTGGACCTATAAATGAATATAGGAACAATTTGAGGTTATATTATCATGTTTATACTGCATCTAGAAGCTATGATTTACCTAGACCTAGGTATGGTCAGGGAAATGCATACAGATCATGAGCACCATTATTTTTCCATTATTATAGATGTTTTGGGCATGTTGAGAATTTTTCTATGATAGATTAAGAAATGTAAATGCTTCATCAAATGGTCGTAATAGGTATATTACGAACACTCAAGGACCTATGATAATATGGATACTAAATATATATTGATTTTGTTTTGTAGTTTTCAAGGATATATCCAAAGAAAAAAGAGGAAGGAAATCACCAACACACGTTATTGAACCGAGGAAGTGAAGAAATCAAATAAAGATTGGTGATAAGAAAAAGGTGAGGCAAGCCTTAACCTTATTTATAGTTTAATGAACTTGTGTTATTATTTGTGTTATGGATGTTAAAAATTCTTTTTGATTATCTGGATATTTAAATGTCATGCTTAAGTGGCATAATAATCATTTTCATACATCATTATTATTCATAACTAATGATTGACGTTTTTGATAAATCTGAATTGATTAATTGAGCTTCTTTAAATCTTGACATGTTTTTGCATTAGAAACCATTATTAGGAATGCACAAATATGGCCTTTAAATTTCTTGATGTCGTTTAGTGATTTTTAATTGATTAAGTGTTCTATAAATGACATTTCTATATGATTAGAGGTTGCACAATTAAGAAAATAAAAAATTGTGTATGTATGTCTTATTAAATGTTTAATGCTTCATGTTACTTAAGTGATTTATAGATGATTTGTCAATCATGAATAGATGTTGCATTTTTTAAGGAAACATGAAGAAATATTTGAATTTTTTCATATGGTATTTTAATTTGTTTGAGTTCATTGATCCCTCTCATGTTTTTAAAATTTTCATATGTGAAAAATTGCTTTTATTGAGGGGTAGCTCGATATTTTTGATGTAGTATTTTTACAAAATTGTTTGATGATCTTGATCACGATGAATTGCCTCTATACATTGATTTTATAAAAGTTGGAAAGTATCATAATGCATTACAATTTTTGAAATTGGAAATCATATATTTTTAAAATGTTTAAATCCCTTAAGGTATGTCTTTAAAAAGGTTATGAGATGACATTTTGATATTAGATAATCTATGATGATATTTTAAGCATGTCATTAGAATTTTTTATGATTGAAAATTTTAAAACCATGTTTTACTTAGGGGGCATACAAAATTCTTAAAAATGCATGGAATCAAATGAAATGCATGACTTTTGCATTTGATGGCATGTGAATTTTTTTTAAAAATAAGTTTTGAAGCTTTGAGAGATTTTTGGTGATTTTCTTAAACTTGTTTTTGCTATAAATGATTTGAAATTTTGGCATTGGAACATTAGGCATACACTTAGGAGGAGCATGATATTTGATTTCTAAGTTGCATATTTGATTTTTCAATATCAAGAATTTGAGTTTTGTTAAAATTTATGTATTGGTTTCTTTTATTGGATTATGGCATTTAATGTGAATTTGACATGTTTATCCATTTCATGTATGTACTCTCCGTTGAATGAGTTTTAAACTTTTTTGTATGAATTTATGAGATGAATTTAATGTTTTAAGTATTTGAAATCATTTAGTGTTCAACTTAGGGAAAGTTGAATTGAATTTGTAAATGATGTCTTTAATGTGTTGTTATGACTTTCTTCGTGCATTCTGCATCTTGTTATGGAACTTTGAATATTTGAAAATTGATAATGCATAATTTTAGGTGGAGCCATAGGTTTGAGAAAATTTGTGAAATCAATTAGATAGCCTTCATTTAATTTATGAATTTTTGAAATTTGTGAAAAGTGTAACATAATTGTGATTCACTTAGAAGGGGTTAGTTAAAATAGAAAAGTTGACAATTTAAAGATGAGTTTTTGACATGAATGTCGAGTTATGCTTCCTTTGAAATGGCGTGGTTGTAGATGGGTTACATATTTTTTATGATGATTATGTGATATTAAGTGTTTTTAATTGCATTGTAAAATTGATTTTTGATAATTCATTTCCTTCGATTATGGAAAAACCGAGAGGATCCCTTTTAGAATTAGTAAGTGATGTTTATTAATTATGCAATTTAATCATATTTCATTAACTTGAGTGCGAACAATAATAGGTATTATCTTGGACTTGTTTTGTAATTTGTATGAGGAAATCCTTTTTCAACAATTGGTAGCAACAATTAGTATAGGTTGTCTTAATATTTTAAGAAGTTGAATTTTGTTTTAGCAGTTTTAGTATTTGGTATCAAGTCTTGTTTTAACAATTGGTATAGGCAAGTCTCATTTTAATAATTTTGGTATCAAGTATTTGTGACTTTAAGATATTAATAACTTTTTGACAATAATTAGTGTCAATTTTTATGATAATTTTTTTTTGAAATGAGATTATGGTTGATGATCTCCCTTTTTAAGTCTTTATCACATGGTATTTTGAGTTTTTCATATTATGTTTCATTAAAAGGGGATGTATTTGAGAGAACTCCTTTTAAATGACTTTTCAAATTAAGTGAAAGTTTGTTTAGTAGAAATAGGAAAATATGTGTGAATCTTTTCGTATGTGATGTGTGTGTATTAGTATTAAAATGTTAAGCCTTTTTATTGTACACTTTGTTATGATTACAAAAAGAAGGATAATAAGTGTGATATTATAAAGGAGTAGCAAATTTGTTTATATATTTTTATGTTTTGTTTATGTATTTTACTTTGTTTGCATTTGTTTATGTATTTTATTATTATGTACTTCTAATATAATATGGTTTTTTCATCATTAAAAAATACGAGATTGTTGAACTAAGATGTGGTTCCACCTTTGTTTTAATAATAATAAAATAGTTTTACTAATGTACTTGTTAAGTTTAATATACTGAGATAGGTTTTAGGGATGCATAATCATAAAGATGCATGTATTTTGATCCTTGGAGTTGAAGAATACAGTTTTGAAGTATTTATGCAAGTTGAAGAAAAATAGATGAAGACCAAACTGATGGAAAGAAGAACATTAGATCAAAGAGATAGATGCAAGATCCAAAAGTACTGAAATTGATAGGTTTTATGTTGTAAGTTTTTATGTATGTCCCTTCTTTGGTCTTACCAAAATGATGTAAGTTTTCATGTATGTCCCTTCTTTGTTCTTACCATAGTGTCAAAGGACTCATATCATGTATATGCATTAATGGTTAGAATTTTTCATATAGGATGCATAATTAAGAGGTGTTATATGTGGTTGTTATGTGTGAAAACCCTCTTAATGTATGTATGGTTAATTACATATATTGTAAGAGATGTGAGTATGTAACATTTGATGAATTCGTTAAAATATGAATAAAAGAATGTATGTAAATTAAGCACAACTTGTATGGCAAGTCTTGTCTATTGAATTATGTAAAATGGTTGAGGAAATGTATGAATTAAAAAATTGGTAAAGTATGTGGTAAAGGAAATTTGGAAAATTGGATGAATATGAATGTGTTAATTTGTATAATTAAGTTTAATAGTATAAAATGGAGTTAAGATGTGTTTGATGATTTTGGAATGCCTTATAATGTGTATAATAAGATAGGATTCCTATTCGTTGGTTGAGGTGATTAAAAATAGGAGTTCTTTAAACTAACTTTACTTTGAAAACCAAAATGATATTTAAGTAAAAACCAACGTGACGAAAGGCAAATGCACCTATCGAACAAATAATAAAGTAGAGTAATTTTAAGACTCCAAGTATCGATCCCACGGGGAAAAACGGTGTTCTTTAGTTAAATACCAAATTAATTAGATTGCAATTATCCAAGAAATTCTAAATGAATTGATTAAAAAGATGAAAAGATAAAATTACTAAACTATCCTAATTTTCATAATTTTGCTTCAAACCTTTGTAATTTTGAATTATAAAATGATTTATAAAATTATTAAAAATTATTAACTTGTAGAATCCAACTCAGGATTAAGTGATTAATGAATTAATTGATCTTAAAACAATTTCAAAGGCTGGATTAGAGTTCCTTCACGAATTTAAGACAAAGCTATGGTTAAGACTTATACCTTTTCTCCATTAAAGTTAGTTTAAAGTTTGCTTATGCTTTAAATCTATCCAATGGAATTTAATTTCAAGAAGGTTGATTTCTAGATCTGCGGTCTCTGATCTCTAACTCTCACAAATAATCAAAGTTTGTTCATTCATTGATTGATTTATGTTGTTTATTGATTTTTCCAACAACTTAGGTAAATTTCTCGAATCCTAGATTATCTTTCACTCTAATCTTAGTTGATCGGGCGAAAATCAGAACTTTAAGATCTTTAATAAAAAAAATTAGACCTTATTACATACCTTTAAACTCTCCTAAAACATTAAAACACAAATTCGAAGCTAGAAAATGGATTTAAGCACACATAATCAGTAAAGCATAGAAAACATGCATTTTAAGCCATATACTTTGATATATATCCAAATATAACCTGAAATAAGTAGTTTAGAAGTTACAAAACATGTTTAGAAAGCTTTTAGATAAGTCTTGAACTTCTTAACTTGATCTGGACATGAACATAGCTTCCAAATCCACGAGATCTTGCAAGAAAAATCAAAGAACATTCAAGAATATAAACATAAGAACATGAACTTTGATTAATCTAGAAAACAAGAGAAAATAAATAATAATCTAAGTTAGAAAACCTACTATGATGGTTTAGAATCTCAGATACACGTCTTAGCTTCAATATCTAATAAACAGCAACTCAAAATACACAATATAACTCAAATTACAAGTGTTTGAAGCCTAAAAAATCTAAGAAAATCTAAGAGAGAAGCAAGAGCTTCTCTATCTAATGTTATATTTGAATTCTCTCTCTTGTTAAATGTTAATGTTGTTTTTCCTTATGTTATGCAGACTCTTCAGCCTTCCACTTATGCTAGCTGACAAAGGGGATAAAATAGGAGCATGTTACAGCCGCAATTGTGGAGATATGGAATTGTGTTGACTGATCCTATAACAGCAGACTGCACCAATATATAATGACGGGTTAGAGGATGCCATTGAGGGTCGAATTCTTTCTCTTAAACAGCACCTTGATCATCTTTCAATGTGACCCTGTAACGGTGTTGTTGATGGACTAATTTAAGGTGAATTCTTCTCCTTTTTACTCCAATCTTCATCATTAAGCTCAATCCTGTAAATTAAACATAATAAGACATAAATTTAACAATTAAGCACTAATTAAGGGTCATAATTCAACAAATTAACCATTAAAACCCTATCAATTTGATCCCTAACAATTTCATTTTAAATGAATTTGATGTGACAATTGACGTTGGAACCAATCTAAGTAATGGATTGGTCGATCAGTAGAGGACTAATCGACCAGTTAAGAATGGACTAATTGACTAGGTGAAGCAAAATTCACTCAATAATGATCAAATTACAATGGTAACTTGTGTTTAATGTAAATAAGCATTAAAAAATAGTCATGAATAACTAGTAGGCTGATTTTGGGCTCTAAACAAGTGTTCTTGTAAGTGTTTTATCATCTAAACATGTAAGAAAACAACTATACAAGGAGATTAAGCATTATTTATGTGTTTTCGGTTAAATTTTATTTGATTTTTATGTGGATGTTGTGAAATTGATTGTTGCATTCATTCTTTAATTGTGTGTGAGCTCTTTAAATACCTTCGAAAGTCAAAGAGTAATATTTTGGAAGGTATTTTATGATAATAGTGAATTAGAAAAGTGTATAGTGTGCGAAGTGATTTTTGTTAAGAGGTTATCTTTGAGCCATTAACAAGGAGAGCTTGTGAGATTATTCTTTATCCTTAAAAAAAAGAGAGAGAAGGTTATCCTTTAGTCTTAAAAATAGATTGTAAAGGTTATCTTTGAGCCTTAGAAAAGGATTTATATTTTTCATTATTACAATGAAAGTCTTAACAAGATGTTGGGGACTCGACACAAGAGAAAGTGGTCATCTCTGAACCAATATAAATCAGTTGTTATCTATCTTCCTTGCTCTTTTAATTTCAAGCATTAATTTATAAGTTGTTTAAATCGATTATATTATTGTCTAAATTGATAATAGAAGTATTTATTTTGCTTCAACATTAAATTCATTTACTGTTTATTGAATTATTTAAACTTACACGTTAAGAGAAATTAGTGAACTTAGGTCCAATAACTTAGAAGAATTTTTAGAAGCCCCTAATTTATCTCTCCTCCTCTTAGGTACCATAAGGACTAACACATGCCAAAAAATTGATTAAAATACTATTGAAATTCATTCAAGTGATTAGTAATATAACTACTTCCTTATAGCTCAATTTTATAGCTTGTTTAAGCAAAATCAGTTTATTATTACCTGTTTTTGAAGCATACAAGGATTCAACCTTATCCCACAAAGTCCTAACATGTGACTAATTTGAGATGAGATTCAAAACGTTATCATCTGCCTATTGTCTAATAAAACTACAAACTATCTTGGGGTCAAATGCCTATTCTTCATCATTTGAAAACTCATGATTTTTTGTAGCAAATATTAGTAGATGCATCTTTTTCAAAATAATAAATATTTTTTCTTTCCTTTCTATTTGTGATAATTTATGCCATTTAAATTGACCATTCTATTATAATGAGCTTCATCTTGTAATCAAGCTAAACCTACAAATAAAAAGCCAAAGTTCTGATGCTAGTTGTTGAAACTATCAACCTCTGGTTCTAGTTATTGAGATCAAATACCACAAATCAAATATAAAGCTATTATACCAACTGTTGAGAAAGATAGTGTTCATCAAAATGGAAGTAATAGTATAACATAGTAAGCCAAATAATACATCTCTCACTTAAATGAAACTATAAGGAGGAAATATGAATGCACAAATATATGAGAACACACCGATTTTTATGTGAAAAGCCTTCTTATGTGAGAAGAAAAAACAATGAGAGTCCAAAAAATAATCCACTATAAAATTAATAAGTACACCAAAATGAGTTCTCTAACAGTTTAAGAGCTCACAACAATAAATACTCATTAACAAGAGCAGTAATTATCAATATGTAAATCAAAATCCAAATATACTGTGAAAGTTCTTTTATTAAACTATAACAATGGAGATTCTATACCATGAAGACTTCTCTCTTATACTGTGACTTTGACAGCTTTTACAAAAACTCCTCTCTTACACACTCTTACATAGAAAAAAGAAGATAGCAGTAAAAACTCATAAAAATGAAGAGAATAGACATAGTAAAACTAGAGAAGCCAAAATCCATATATACTCTAAAGGCTCCTCTCCTGTATTGTAATAATTTCTCATTATACCTGGTAGTTCCTCTCCTAAACCATTGATGCTAACTTTTTTCTTTACACCACATTAAAGAGAGATAATAGCAGCAATCACATTTAAAAAGGTAAAGTATAATCAGAGAGAAAAAAAATGGTCACATATAACCACTTCAAAACTTATGATTAAACACCAACCAAGTCTTTTTTTAACAATTTTTTTAATTAAATGTAGGCTCTACAAGGTAGGACCCATAAGAACTTGATTTCAAAGCACCCTCCCTTAAACAGATTCTTCTATATTGTAAATTTTAAACATTTTGTTAAGTTTATGAAATAAAGTTATTCTGAGGGGTTTTACAAAGAAGTTAATAACATGATCCTCACTTCTACAGTAGATGAGAATAACTATTTTCTCTTTTATGAGGTTATTGTTAGTGGATAAAATATGTGATTAGGGCTTATTAAAATGATTAATCCATTGAAACTTAAAACCTTAACTAGTTTAGATAATTGGAAGATTCTTAATTAGTTAATTAGTGTTATATTGAATGTATAGTTTAGTTATTTTATTTAATTTTAAGTACTTATCAAACCATCAATGGGATTGTCTCAATAATTAAGCAATGGGTGACTTGGTACTTATACTTAAGCCCCTGGGGAATACGATATATATCTAGTTTTAGGTTAGAAAGTGAAATATAATTAGTTAGATATAAACCATAATAAGATTTTGACATCATTGCTGGGGACCTAATTTTGTAACATTAGGGATAAAATAGTGTTGATTATTTCAAATGTATTTTTCTCTTTGTTCTTTTAGTTTTATTTCGTTATTTGTTTGCTTTAATTTTTAACATACTTTGTTTCTTCTTCTTTTTTGTGTTATTTGTTTTTATTTTTACTTTGTTTCCATCTTATGTATGCAAACTTGTGACCAAAAGCTTAAGAACTTACCATTTGACATTAAGATTGAGAAGACTACTAGTAGGCTATGAAAGGAGGCTAAATTAGCTCAGGGTGGAAAGGTAGAACAAAAGGCTATTTTAGAAGAACTGCTATAAATCAAACCACATTTAGTAGACATGGTGTCACATGAAGAGTTTATGGTGTGAAGGGACCCTACAATAATAAATCTGAACATGGAAAATAATAATAGACTCATTACTAGTATTGTAAGGCTAAGGGTCACTAAAACCAATTTCGAGCTATTCCATAGCATTATTTCAATGGTCAAAGCATCTTAGTTTAGGAGATTACCACTAGATCCCAACACACATTTAGAGACATTCCTTGATATATGTGGTCTATTCAAGTAAAATGGCGTGTTTGAGTATATAGTTAACCTAAGTCTATTCCCCTTTTCCTTTAGAGATAAAGTAAGGGCATAGTTACCAATACTACAACCAAGTTCTATCATTACGTGGGAGGAGTTAATGAAATTATTTTGAGCGAATCTCTTTTCTCCTATAAAGATTGGAAAAATGAAAACGAAGATCACCTCCTTCATTCAATTTAAGAATTTAAACCTATATAAGGCATACGAGAGGTTTTTTTATATGTTTGCATGATGCCCAAGTTATAGTTTTTCAAATATCGATAAGTATTTTATACTAAAGTTATACCATCAATTAGGAGCACTATAGATGCAAACCTAGGAGGGAATTTAATAAGAAAGATATCAAATCATGCTTATGGATTGATTGAGGAGATAGCTATAAACAATAGCTCAGATGGATGTACTAACTAAGAAGCTAAACAAACTTATGTAAAGTATAAAGGGAGTTTTGAGTTCAACTATGCCATGCCAGGTCATATGTGAACATTATGGTGAAGATTTACATTCACCCACAGATCGTCTAATAGGGAAATCATTTATATAGGAGCAATAGCAAGTACATTATTTTTATAATTACATCAGGTAGGGGAACACTTAAACACATACAAACTGGAATGGAGGATCACCTTAATTTTTATTAAAGTAACAATCAAATGTACAACCCAATCTTCTAATGTTCAAAGAGCACCACCTCACCACCTCCAGGATTTAAAACCACTGCAGATGTACAACTAGATAAATTTAATTGAGATGAGCTGTTGATCAAGTATATCTCCACATTTGAGACGAAGATGCAAAGTTAAGAGCTAAAAATGCAAAATCAAGAAGCCTTCTTTAGGAATTTTGAGAATAAAATGAGCTAGCTTAAAAGTCTTATAAAGGAGAGGATACCAGATTCATTACCTAGCACAACTGATGCCAAACTATGAAAGCATGCTAAGTTTATCTCACTTAGAAGTAGTAAGGAGTTGTAAGGAGGTGAGTAGAACAAGGAAAAGGTGACGTATGAGAGTGAAGATTGAGTATTTTGAGAGGCTAGTAAGGAGGAAAAGAAGGAACTAGCTACAAACAAGGATCATCTTAAGTTATTTAGTAATTCAGTCACTAATTCAGTCAGATTTATAATACCTTATCCTCAAAAACTTAAAGGTTATTAATTAGATAAGCAATTTAGGAGGTTCCTAGAAGCTTTTAAGAAATTATATATCAATATTTTATTTACTGAAGCCTTAACACAAATGCCTTCTAATTCTAAATTTCTTACGTAAATCTTTTTTAACAAGCAAAGTTTAGAAGAATATGAAACTGTACATTTAAATGAGGAGTGTCCAATTATTCTATTAAAGACATTACCACCGAAACTAATATCTAAAAAGTTTCATCATTCCTTTAAATATTGGTGATTTACATATAGATAGGGCCTTAATATATTTGGATTCTAGTATTAACTTAATGTCTTTATCTATTTTTAGAAAATTGAGATTAGGGAGAGCCTAAGTGAACAACAGTTTCACTACAGTTAGTAGACCACTCAATTACACATCTTAGAAGGGCCATCTTCCTAATGTTAGAATGAAAGAAGATCAAGACATCCCCATCATTCTTGGGATACCATTCATGGAAACAACAAGAACCATCATTAATGTGTAAAAGGATAAGCTTATCTTAAACTATTTTTTAATTTTTTTGATGCCATGAAACATCCTTTATTCTCAACTCTTATAATTTCATTGATATATACTCTCATGACACTAACCCATCTTTTGATTTTTATGCAAAAATTTTAAAGGAGGAAACGACAACTTTGTTTGATGATATAGGTGATGAGATTTAAGAGGCTCTTGACAAACACGAGGATGGTTTGGAATTCACATGTTGGGCTCAACAATGGGCATATAAATCTCTTCAAGAATTAGTAAAGTCATTGTCCAAACCTTCAACTGAAGGGGATCCTATACTTGAATTAAAACCTTTACCTAATCATTTAAAATATGTGTTCTTAAACCTACTCGAGCACTTACCAATTATTATTTCTTCATTTTTTATAAAAATTGTGGAGGAGAGGCTACTAAAGTTGCTTAGAGATCACAAGTAAGCCTTAGGATGAATAATTACAGACATCAAAGGAATTAATCTCTGCTCCTATATGTATAAGATTTTTATAAATGAAGGAAGCAAACAAATAATATAGCCCTTGAGATAACTCAACTCGCATATAAAGGAAGTAGTTAAAAATGAGGTAGTTAAACTCCTCAATGCAAGTATTATTTATCCTTTATCTAATTATAATTGGGTAAGTCTTGTCCAAGTGATTCATAAGAAATGAGGTACCTTTGTCATGCAAAATGAAAAAAAAAAGTTAATAGCTACTAGAAAAGTTACTAGGTGAAAATTGTGCATAGATTATAGATAATTAAATTATTCTATTTGTAAATACCATTTTCTTTTATCATTTACTGATTAAATTATCGAGAAACTAGTGGGACGTAATTTTTATTGTGTCTTAAATGGTTTTCAATTTACTTGCAAATTTTGTTAGCCTTGAAAGATCAAGAAAAGACTATATTTACATGTCCATATGATATATTTGCATTTAGACACATGCCTTTGGTTTGTGTAATACTCTAGTTACTTGTCAACATTATATAATGGTTATTTTCTTTGACATGATTGAAATTTTTATCGAGATATTCATGGATGACTTCTCCATATTTGAAACTTATTTTGATATATGCTTAGAAAACTTAGAGAAAGTACTTAAGAGATGTGAAGAGGCAAACTTAGTTTTGAATTGGGTGAGATGTCATCGTATGGTGCAATAATGCATTGTCTTAACTCATAAGATCTTTATAAAAGGTATAAAGGTAGAGCCAATGAAAATTAACATGTTTAGGAAATTTCCTCCTTCAATCTTTGTTAAAGCTATTAGGAGTTTTTAAGACCATATTGGGTTTTACAAATACTTCATTAAAGATTTTTCAAAAATTGCTAGACTTTTAACTGAGTTATATAAAAAATACAGTGTTTAATTTTCTATGATAATTTTATTAGATAATTTTAATTGTTAAAAGAAAACTTATAAATGCATCTATACTTGTATCTCTTGATTACTCTCTTTCTTTTGAATTAATATGTGATGCAAGTAACTTTGCAATAGGAGTCGTACAAGGGTAGTGATGAGATAAGATCTTCCGCCTTATCTATCATGCAAGTAGAACCTTAAATAATGCTCAAGAGTATTATACTACCACTAAAAAGGAGATAATGGTTGTGGTATTTGCTATAGATAAATTTAGGCCTTACTTGGTATTGAACCAAGGGAAGTTCACCTTATTTTGATGATGAAAAAACAATATTTGAACTAATATTTTTATTGTGTTTTAAGTGATTGAAAGATAGGTATTAAAGTTAAAGTGTGAAAGAACTTGGTTATGACGAGCCTATAGTGAAATAATGAAGATTTAAGTGGTTAGGAGATCAAGATATAATTCTTATAGGTTTCCACTTACAATTTTCGTTTAAACTATTACTTAGTTCATTTTGGTGGTTTATAAGCCTCATTCATGCATAATTGCATACATGAATTAGTATATGCATTCAAGATGCTTAATCAAAAAAAATATTTTTGAAAAATGATTTTAATAATCCTCTTGATAAGTTAAAAATGTTTTTAAGAAGTTTTTAAATGTGTGTGTGATTTAAAAAAGTGTTTGGAATAGCTTTAGGGAGATTTGGGATTATTTTGGTAAGTTCTAATGTGTTCTAAGACACATAATATTATTTTATCATTGAAAACAACGGCACCATTGTAAACCTATATTGAAGGACTACAATGTCAGTACATCAACAATGCCATTGAATCTCAATCTTGACCACTATTAATGAGCAAATTTTGGGCTCCAACAACTATTTCTCAATGAAAAAAGAATTTAATGTCTTGGATCATTCCAAATCAATGTGCAATGGATAATCTGATATCGTGCACCTATAAATAGATATTTTTTCATTAGTTTTCATCATCTAAGAGTTTAGAAACCAATCATTCAAGTGTTTTTAGGCATCAAAAGGCTTTTGTTAAAAAGTTTTAATTGAGTTTGAAATAGTTTTTGTGACTGAATTTTTGTGCACCTTTTTGCATTCATATCAAACAGTTTATAAGCCTCTAGATACACTAATTTAAGATTTAGTGAGATTCTTTTAATTGTATTTTTTAAAGGTATAATAGTTGTGAGGAAAAGGTTGTCCTTAAGTCTTAAAAAAGGATAAAAAGGTTATCCTTTAGCTTTGGAAAAGGGATTTTATAAATTCTAACATTTTATTTGTGTTATTTGATAGTGAAGAATCTCATTAAAGTTTATTGGGGACTAAACTTAGGAGAAAGTGAGTATTTCTGAACCAGGATAAATTGATTTATCTTCCTTTCTCCCTACACTCTTTTGCATTAACGCCTTCATTTTATAAGTTTTTTCATATTTTGTTTAATTTATCAATTTTGTTTATTGATGTTTATAAATTATGTTTATATTATTATTTAATATACAAGCTGTTTATTCTTAAAACTATGTATATTGGAATCATATTATTGAATTGCATATATTGTGTATTTTGGATTATTTTATTTAGCAAAAGTGTTTGATTTTTTTGTGAAATTAGGAGTTCATCTTAAAAATTTTAAGCCTCCTAATTCACTCCCTCCTCTTAGGTTCTGAATAGGATTAACAATTAGTATTAGAGTCAGGTTTCAGTTAGATGAAATTCTATCAAATTTATGAGAAAAGTTCATTATGGCATATATGATGAACACATACGCTCCCTCAACAAGTCTAGAAGGACAAAATACTGGTAAGGCTCCCTATTTTGATGGAAATAATTACCTATATTAAAAGGCTAGAATGAGATTTTTTTAATGGATAATAGTGTTAAACTTTAGAATATAGTTTCATGAAGACTTCTATACCATATAAACACGTAAGAAATCAATTAGTTCATCAGAGTGAAGATGAGTAGAATAATGAAGATGAAAAATTAGTATCCTTTAACACTAAAGCCATACATATTTTTTTTACTATACACTAAATATAGATGAATTCACTAGGGTGTCTATGTGCAAAACAATGTACAAAATCACACACGAAGGCATAAACTAATGTAAGGAGAACAAAATTAGTATACTCACTTAATAATATGAATTGTTTCACATGTTTCATGATAAATTTATATCTTTTATATATGTTCATTGTGTTGATATTATTAATGCATTAAAAGGTCTAGGTAAAGCCTATACATATGTTAAACTTATTAGGAAGATTCTTAGGTGCTTACCGAAATCATAGGAAGTTAACGTCATTGCGATTCAAGAAGCAAAGGATCTTAATGTTCTCCCACTTGACAAACTTATTGACTCACTATTAACATATGAGATGAAATTGAAGGAGACTTAAGAAGATGAAAACATGCCTAAAAAGAAGAAAATAGAGTTTAAAGCTGCAAAGAAGGAGGAAAACAAAAATGAAGAATCCTCATATAAAAGAGAAAATGAAGAACTCGCTCTCCTCACTAAGGGTCTAAAGAAATTAGTAAAGAGGAAGGCATACACACGTAGAAGAGAAGGTAAATCCTTTTTTAAAAATAAATTAGCTAACATAAATTACTTTAAATATGGTGAAAAAGGCTACTTGAAATTGCATTACCCAAGCCTTCAAGAAGAAAAGGAAAATGAGAAGAAATCAAAGAAAGAATCAAAGAAGAAGGCCGCCTTGAAGGCCATATGGATCAAATCAAATGATTTAGAGAAAAAAAATAAGTGAAAAACGTGTGTTTCATGTAACATAATGAGGTATGCTCTTCCACTCTCATATTATTGAGATTGAATATACTTATGAAGAACTATTAGAACATGTATAAGAATGACTAGAAAGAATAAAGAACTGCTTGCTAGACATAAGATATCTCTAAAGTTGTTAGATGTGTATAAATTAGAGAACAAAGGCTTAGGCAAGAATTAGTGTTAATAAATATGGATAATGATGATTTAGTGAATGAGAATATTACTTTAAAGAAAGAAATTGAATTTTGTAAAGAATTACTTGCAAGATTTACCAAGGATAATGAAAATTTTGAAAAAATTATGTTAAACATAGTTTAGGATATAGTTGTGATAATGGTCCATCATCTAGCAAGACAATTTTCATTAAAGGAAAAAACTTAGAAGATGAAATCTCCACCTACGATGTTTATAAAAAATGCATCATCTAGTAGATAACAACCTAGACTAAGACATCATGCCTTTATATATAGTTAAAAACCAAGACTTAAGAGACCACCCTTTCAGGTTTAATCATAGGAGAACATTCAACCTAGACAAGGCTTTCAATTAATGTCATATAAGCCTAAAAGTAACTATAGGAATGTATATAGGACTCATGCTTTATTGTTTTGTACTTATTCTAGTCATTATGGACGTGCTCTACATTTTTTCTATGATAGAATAAGAGATGTTATACCAAGATATAGGTATAGGTATGTAACCAACATTCAAGGACTCAAGATAATATAGGTACCTAAAATAATATGATTTTTTGTTTTGTAAATCATTAAAAAGAAAAACAATGATATACTGATAGCGGGTATTTAAGACATATGATCAATGACTCTTCACAATTCATCTCTTTCAAAACTAAGAATGGAGGATTCAAGGACTTAAGATAATATAGGTACCTACAATAATATGATTTTTTTTGTTTTGTACATCATCAAAAAGAAAAACAAATGAAATACTGATAGTGGGTATTTAAGACATATGATCAGTGACTCTTGAAAAATGTTTACTTTTCTATATATTAAAGTATAACCTTTTAAGTGTTAGTCAATTATATAATAAGAATTATTAAGTGTGACTTGAAGGAAATGAATCTATGGTTTCAAATGTTAATGATAGTAGTATTATCTTCTTAAACAAAAAGAAAATCATATTTATGTTTTTGATTTAGATGACATCACTAACCTTAAAAAAAGTGCTTAGTTTTTCTAAGTGAATGTAAATGGATTTGGCATAGATGGTATGGACATGCATGATGCATAGATCTTCTATCAAAACTCAACTCCAAGCAACTCGTCAATTAACTCACAAGTATGAGATGTAAAAAGGGCAAGGTTTGTGGAGCATGACAAATGAAAAAATAAGCAAGGATTTCTAAATAAAAAATTGATAGCATCTTCTAGACCCCCTTAAAATTCTTCATATATGTGATAGTAATGAATTATATTGAGTTTTTTTATGTGTTTTAACATGGTTTCATCCTCATCTTTGATGTTAAAGTGCCTAATTTGTGTTCATTTTAATTTTGAATGCAAGATTGATCAGTGGACTGAAATACGAGTTAAAAGGGGCAAAATTAAAGAAGAATTGGAGCAAAATAAGCAAGAGGAGGGCTTAAAAGAACCATCATTAGTGGTTGTTGCAACCACTCAATGACATCATTAATGCTATAGAAACCATCAATAATGGTCACATATCAGGTTCTTCAATGAAGGTTTAAACAGGGTTCCGTTAATGTCCTGTTAAGGGTCGTTGAGCTCTAGAAAATGATATTTCTCCATAACATTCAAGGGCAATCACATCTTTCCTTCCAAATCAATGTAAACCCTAAAGAGGCAATATATAGGCATAAGAGGAGAGGATTTTTTAGAGTTTTGGCTCCCATTAGTATTCTCTTAATTTCTTCTTGTTTTCATTTAATTTTGTATGACTTTCATTGTTTTTTCATCTTATGTTAGATTCTAGTATTGGGTTAAGTGTTTAGGTGCAGATTTCTTTTTGTTTTGTTGATTTCACTACTATCATTGTTATTTTCATTTTATTCTTATGTATTTCATTTGAGTTTTTTCTTAATACTTATTAAAGCCTTAGTTATTGATAGTTTAATGTTAAATCTTTAATTTCAGCCTTCTTAATCCTATTTTCTTTATGTTTCCTGTAATTTCAATTTTTGTTTTTTATTTATTTCATTATGATAGGCTAGTTTTCTCTTAGGTTTGAAGATATTAAAAGGACTAATAGGTTATAGTTGTGAGAATTGAATTGGGTCTTGAATTGATTTTTTGTTTTATTTTAGGATTGAGTTGAAGTTCCAATTTAATTCCAATAATTAGGGATTATTCATAGGATTGATAACCCTATTAGTAATTTCTAGATTAATTACTAGGTTTAAGCTTTTGATTTATAATTTTTCAATAGCAATTACCAAAAGTGAAAATAGGCTAATTGAATTTGTAATTGAGACTTAATTAACTTAGCCTAGAGTTTTAATTCTTTAGGTTACATGATTCCCACGTGTGAGATTATGGCCTAATTTAATTGTTCCTTAGTTTATAATACTGCTCCGCCTTTGAAGCTAGAAATTGTATCCTAGATTATTGCGTAATTAGGTGTAAATTTACAATTGTATTATATTTATCTAAAATTGGAGGAATGAGTCATTCACTCTTCTTAGCTCAAGAATCCCAAATGAAAAAATATTTGTTACATCGAATGGCCCAGTGCACCTTGATTTTAAGCTTTTAGGAAAGAGTTGAAGTTGGGAGTTATAGATTAATATCTGATCATGCACCTAAAGTCTCGATGTAAGAACTTTTTATCATGCCATCTATTCACGAGCTCCATATAAAACTTTGAATTATGGTAGACATCAAAACCTAAACTCATCAAGCTCATTAAGTTGTATAAGTATTTGAGCATATGCATGATATAAATCAAAGTTTAAAAACCTAGTAGCCCAATTTGCTATGTATTCTAGCTCTACTAGAAGATTCAAAGCTTTTCTATAAACTAGAAAGTTTTTCCATACACTATCTTAAATGGTGACATGCCAATAGATGTTTTAAATTTGATTTATATGCTCAAAGTGTATAATCTAACTTTAAAGACTAATCTTGCCTAGAAGCATTAGCAGTTTTCTTTAAGATTTTCTTCAGTTTCCTATTAGAGATTTCAACTTACCCATTAGTCAGGGTGGTATAATGTAGCAACCTTATGGGTTACCCTATTTGGGCCAATAACATGTCAAAAAGTTTGTTAAAAAAATGTGACCCTTATCATTTATAATGGTCCTGAGTGTCCCGAAACGAGTGAAAATATTTTTCTTTAAAAATTTGACTACATCCTATCCTCATTTGTAGACAATGTTTCTACTTCTACTAATTTGCTAATATAATCCATTGTGACCAAAATTTAATGATTGGACTATGACTTAAGGAATGATTCTATAAATTCAATACCATAAACATAAAAAACCTCACAAACTAAAATGTTAATCAATTGTATGTCATGCTTCTTAGAAATATTTTGAACCCTTTGAAACTTAACATAAGATTTGACAAAAGTGTGTGCATCCCTAAATAAGGTGGACATCTTAGGCATAACACAATTTACATGTTTCGATGATCGATTGTAATTTATGAATATCGAAAATATCTTCTACCCAACTTTTCATTATTATTTTTTGCTTCTTATTATTTTTCATTATTGTTCGATTATGTTAATTTTTTTAGTTTTAGTTTTTTCTTATTTTAATTCCATCACATCATGGGGCTTTATTTCTTTTCTTTTTATTTTATGCAATATTTTAAATATCTAAAAACACTACTAGTTCTCTATGGAATCGACTTTAACTTACCCTACTAAATAGTTAGGAGGTTAGGTTACAAATTTATTATTTGGTAGTCAGTGACAGACTCATCAAATTTTTTTATGTTGTTTCTAGGGGGCTGACATAGTATTTTGTTATTTCTTGTGTTGTTTTTATTTTTTTATTAATCTTTTTCACCTTGTTTTGCTATTTGTTTTAGTTTTACAGCTTATTCAAGCAAGAATGTTAAGCAACAATGGCTTGCTATCATCACATTTTTAATTTTGATATTTTTATTTTAAGTATTCTAATAATGAGTTTGAGTCTCTTACTATTTCTAGGTTAGAGAAACAACTAGCAAACCTCATATATGTTATCGAGCAAGTTGTGATAGACGAAGAGCAAGCTAAGTTATGTGATAGTCGCTCATATCCTTCTTATCCATGTTTTATATTTCAGGATGAGTAACAAGTCTATACACTTGGTGGTTTCCATGGCCAACAAGGATATCATGATCCCTACACCCCTACTTACAATTGAGGGTGGGAGGATCATCCCATTTTTCAATATTAGAGCAACTAGTAAGAAGTTGATTTTAACTTTGGACCTACTACCACATATCATCAGCAAGGATTCCACCCTCTGCTAAGAGGCTACCAAGGTCAACCACATTTATAGCCTAGGTTTCCACCGCCTACACCACCACCAATTAGCGAGATGTACTTGGAGATGATATAAAGTTTAATTACAAACACTCTCCAATTTTAGTAGGAAATAAGGAGTAATTTAAAGAACTTAGAGACTCAAGTGAGCTATTTAGTGGATTATATGATATAACTTCAAGCTCAAGTTTGTACAAGTCGTCTTAGCTAACCAGAGAGCTATCCTAGGGAGAATGTAGATTTCTTTGCAAAGTAGGGGGTAATTGGAAGACTCGTAGGAGAAAGAGGAGCCAGTTTGAGAAAAGAATGAAGGATAAAAAACCTCCTAAGGTAAGTGATACCTCTTTTGTTATTACTAACCAAGTTTCGATTTATTTTCCTAATAGTTTTTAAATTGTAGGCAAGAAACCTGAAGTTAGAAGGTGACAACCAAAATAAAGAGTCTCTAAAACCATTGTCTACTTCATTAGGGAGACCATCCTAGAAAAAAGGAGATATCCATAACGAAGAGTGGATCTTGGATTTCAACATAGAAGTAACGCAATTCCATATGTCCGATGCTATGTAACATCTAGCTAACTATAAGCCCATTTCAATATAAGCTATTTTGGGCTCATCATTAGCTTTGTACATGTTTCCTATAAGACTCAAATTCCTATTTAACATTGGATGATGCATAAAATAGGAGTTGAGCTAAAGACCTAAAACAAGCACTTTTTGGGAGGTAACCCAACCTTCCTTTAAGTTTTTATGTCCTTTCTTTTTTTCTAGATAGGTTTATAGTTGCTTTTTATTTGAGTGCTTTTACTTTCTTTTCTTTGTTTTGTTTGTAGGTGGCTAAAGAAGCTGTGATCTTTTTCACTAAGAGATTCATGGATTACCTTAATTTAGGGGAGGTTTCTTGTTTCCATTCCTCTTTATGATTTCGTTGC
>JAOXYD010108823.1:0-11526 GCA_028565735.1 Pinacopodium congolense
ATACCAAGATCTTTCAATTGAATTTAAAAAGTAAAAAATATCTTGGTTTATGAAAGTTTAAGTACATTTTGAAACTTCTACTTGAAAACAAATTCACATAAGTTTCCAAACTTCTTAAAATCACTTTTCTTATTAAAAATTGACTCCATCAAGCTCCAAATATTTCCCAAAGTGATTTTAGAAACCAAGACCTTTCAACTAAACTAAAAAACAAAATATGTCTTAGTCTATAGAAATTTATGCACCTTATCAAGGCTTATGTAATTCAAAACATTTTAAAACAAATTTTAAACTTTTTCAAATTTCTTAAAATCATTCTTTTAAGAAAAAGTTAATTTAAACACATTCAAATACTTCTCCAAAATATTTTGACTATCAACAGGTTTTTCTTTAAAACATTTTCTAAACATTCTTCGTGATTATGAAACAGTATATAAAAAAATCCTAATAAGAAAATGATTATGTAAGCATTGAGCCCTTAAAGCATTAAGAAGATCAAAACATGATTTATAAACTAAGGCAAAATCATAGACCTATTCAATCTTCTTCTTGGTTTTGATCTTTATCTATCACTTAATCTTTATTTTAATGCTTGTTTCACCATTATCATTTTCTTTATGATTTTATTTTTAGGCTCTAAGATGTGTTCATTAAATTCATCCAAAAAACTATCTTTCAAATTACATCAAAATTAAAACATTGGTAACAAAATTATTTTGTCATTGTTAAAACATATATTAGAACCTCCCTTAGTTTAACAATCTCTCATTTTTTATAATGAGAAACTATATGATATTAAAAGAAAATAAAATGAAAAAAATATATGTAAAGGAAATAATATTACTCCCCCTTAATACATACATCATAGAATGATCAAATGAAATTCCTATCTTTCCTTTTAAGATCACCAAATTATCTCCCCCTTTTTAATATCATAAAAAAGTTATTAAAAAATTAAATAGAAACCAATTATCAATTGTCAACTACTCTTCTTAATAGTAATTTGTTGGTCCTAAATGACACATAAGAGGGGAGTGAATTAGGTTCTATGAATTTTGCAAAAACACAAACATAAGATCAAAAATAATTTGTAGAAGCTAAACAAATAAATATGTAACAGATAGATGAAATGAATTTGTATTTATTGAAAATAAAAATAAGTAATACAAAAGATAAATTTGATAAAACTTACAAACTCCTTTTAGGCTCAAGGATAACCCACTTTTCTTTTTCAAGATTCAAGAATAGCATTTCTTCCTTTTTCTAAGGCTCAATAATAACCTCTCTTCCTTTTTCTAAGGCTCAAGAATAGCCTCCCAAATCCTTTTTCTAGGCTTAAGAATAATTTCACAAATTCAAGTATACAAATAAATTCATAACACAAAAATGGCACTAAAATATAAATTTGTTTTCAACAATTATATCACTTGTATTTTCACACTTTGGTGTCATCCCTTTCAAGGCTTGCTTAGTCTCTATTTATAGTGTGACAGGATCAATTTAGCCATTGGACAATCCTCCAACGTTCATCATCTAATAATTATTTCTTTGGATCATTGTATATATTTTCTAACCATTGTGTAAACTTTATATCCGTTAAGTAATATGACCATTGTGCTTTGTTCGGTCGACCGATAAGCCGTGTTTGGTTTATTGATCTTCTAAATTTATTCATTCGGTTAACCGATAGCCATCGTTTGGTCGACAGGTTTTCTAAATACGTTCATTCGGTCAATCGATACTAGTTAGAAAAGCCGATCTTCATATTCAATCAATCGATCTCCTCAATACATTTATTCAATCAATCGATATACATGGTTCAGTTGACCGATATTCCTTTTGTTGGCCGATGCTCTCTTCAGTACTGGTGTTCAATCAACTGATCCATATTCATTTGGCTGATCCTCCCTTTGTCCAGAAATCAACATTTTTTTTCCTCAAATGCTCAAATCAACCTATCCTTATACACACTTAAACGAAAATATCGATAACAAAGATGTTTTGTCATCATCAAAATAAGGTAAAACTTCTTTTGGTTCAACGGATAAAAATGTTAATAATAACATTATCATCAAAACCATAGTTTATAACCTACTTTTATTTAAAAATCCCCCTATTTTTTTATGATGACAAAATATTTTTTGATAATGGGAAAAATAAATGGCATTAAATAGATTTCTTTTATGTTAAAGTAATATATAATGTATGCTCCTTTTGATTTATGCATCAAGTTTCAATATCATTGTTATATCTCCTTTTTTTCAACATTTCAAAAACGTATGGTACATAATGTTATAAGCATTAAAAAATTCCCTATTCCCTTTTTCAGCAATTCCATTATATGGCAAAATTCTCATAATGATATTTATAAAGTAAAGAGAGAATCTTATACTAATTATGTACCAATTCTACAGGCCAATATATCTTTTTTCTTTTAAGTACATCTAATAATACTTTCTCCATTATTTACAGAAAAAATAATAATCTAAATATGATTGTTAAGTAAATATGCTAAAATAATATTAGCATAAAGTAAGTGTATACATACTTATATATAAAATTAATGATTGTCTCCTTTTCTTTCTTACTTGGTTCAATACTTGATATTTTGATACCAATTTCATAACTTGGTTCATGTTAGAGCTCTTAGTTATTTTCCTTTTGAAATCAATTATTAGAGATACTATTGTCATTTCTCATTTGATATCAATGGAGGGGATAGTAATTATTGGTATTCATTTGATGCCACTTGATATTTATTAGTAAGAAAGATAAATCAATATGTTCTAGGTACCTATAAAGACTTAAGTTCTTAGTGGTTAGTCCTTAAACACTTTTCATCCTATGTCCTTTTACGCTTAATTAACATATACTTTTTCAAAGAATAAATTTTATTGACATGTCCATAATCACCATAAAAATGACATCTTACTTAAGATGATTTAAAAGTGTATAGATCATGTTGAGTGACTTATAATAATGTGACTTCTTCAAATGTGATGGTAATTAGAAATTCTATTTAGATATATAAGGGATAAAAATATCTTCTTTGTTTGATAATAAAGCTAATCAAATGGTTTAGCATATAATGTACTTGTTATTGTAAATATGATCCATGATAATTATGAAAATATTTCAAATGCTTTTGCAATAGCCTATGATGATTATATGCTTATTTCATATAGTTTTGATGATAAAAGATCTTTTTTTAAGAAAATATTGTTTACTCTTTTAATTTGGATTTGTACAAAAACTATATCAATTCTTGCATTATATGTCAAGATCTCTATGTTTAATTAGAACCATATATGAATACATTAAATTTTCTTTATATTTGGGACCTGGAGTGTAATACATGATCAATACAACCTCTAGGTTTAATTAAGAACCATATATGAATGCATGGAATTAGACCAATTTAGCAATGTCTTTGAGAGCTTTTTAAAGATATTTAGTGTGTTAAAATTAAAATACCATAGTCATATTTTCTATCTTAGGAAGTGTGACATGCCCTAACTTCTAATGTGGCCCTTTTAGCCTCTAATTAACTTAACCTTCTATTTATATTCCTATTAAGGTGGATGGAATATGTTAAGGAGGTTTAAGAGGATGAATAAATAATTTGGCCTCCCTTCTTACAATCTTTAATTTTAAACTTCTAAAGAAAATTTTGCTCTTTTCTTCATGAAATTTCTAGGTAACCAAGTTCCTAAAAATTAAATAAAAATAAAATAAATGAATAAAAATTATGAAAATTAATTATAAAATTAGAAATATGATATGAACTACATTTCAAATTGAAGAGAATTAAATAGATATAAATTATAATGATCATATATGAAAGATCAAGTTCAATGGAAGGATATCGTAATAAAATGATCCAATTGAAATGGGTATAATTAAATTTCTAAGTTTTTCACTGTACTTGATTTAATCAATGCTCAAGGTTTAATGATTCAATAGAACCTTTCCCTTAGTAGGATGATCCATCGGTCTATATAAACCTCTTAGGTAGCCTCATTATTTATAAGTTTACTCTCTTTTAGTCATATCATTAATTGAAGATAACACATCATCTTAGCCAAGTTGATGTTTGATTGTATTCATATAGGTAGTTTACTATTCTAACCTCTAACATTTCCATAATGTTTAAGCAACTAAGCACTAAACCTTAGAGGTAACACCTCTTTGGTTAGGAGAGCAAACAAGATAGAAATATTATGAGCAACAAGAGAAAGGAGATTTTTTATAACCTTAATAAATTTCTTTATTTCAATGAGGTTATCAATCATTGAATGCAATCCTCACATATAAGTAAACACTTTTGGCTCTTAAATGCTTAACAGTTTTTCTCAAGATAATGAAAACTCTTCAAGTTCATTTAACAAAAATTTTTAAAAAACTATTTATAGCCATGGAGGTCTTAAATTTTCATTTATGATTCAATCTAATAATTATTCACATTAAAAAATTCGTTGAACATAAGAAACTAGTCAATAGAAACAAAACTCACCATCAATAATCGACTATATGGGCAATAGTTGATTAATCAAGTACATGAATTGACCAATGTCCCAAATAAGTCAGCCAATCTATCAACCTATCCACATTTTGTTGACTACTTACATATGTTGGTTGACCAATGTCCTACCATTTTACTCTTTGAAAACATTATTTTATTCACTATTTTACTACTTAAAAGTTTGACTCATTTTCTTAAGTATTGGTCAACCATTCAATTTGAAATTAGTTTACATCAAATCCTAATATTGGTTAACTAGTAAGTTGCATTGGTCGATCAATATACCTGGAAACAATTTTAATAATTTCCTAATTTTTAAAACTTTTAAAACTAATTCTTAAAAAAAAACACTTTACCCTACCATACTTAAAAAGTTCCCCAAAGTTTTTTAATACATTAAGAAAATTTTCTAAAAAAACTTCCCTGAGTTTTCTCTTGATTATAAAACCTTTTATGAATTCTACCCAAGTACAAATGATTATGCAATAATGATTAAGCCCTTAAAGAATTAAAATGATTGAAAAAAGATGATGTGAACCTTAGACCAAGAATAGTTTAAAACCCAAATTGTGTTGAATAGAAAACTAAAAGATTGACCCTAATCAAACCTACCAATTAAACCCATATTTATAGGAACTTTAATCACAACAAGTTGCCTTGATAAGATCATATTTGATTCCTTAATGAAGAAAAAAGGTAGAAATTCTTAAAATAAGAATAACTCTTAATATTATTATAATTGTCCACAAGCGATGATTGAAACATATTATAAATCCTAATAACCCTATTCTTTAATCTAAACAAAAAACTATAAATTTTACAGCTAAAACATACACGTATTATTCTATATTGTCTCATAGCTAAATGAAACTTGAATTGGGGATAAGTGGCACCATAATCAAGGACTGTTGTGTTTCTATCTTCATCTAAGACCAAAATGGTAGTTTCTGAAAATTTAAATGACACCATATTTTGAGGGGGTGTTATGGTTTTATTTGCCTAGTAAAATGGTGCTATTCAAACAAGAAAATGACACTATTATAGAATTTGTTTACCTTTTAACGTCAATTCAACATGATGTCTTTTACACTTGAACCCTTAAACTTGACTTCTACTAAGTTATGCTAAATTCCTAACACACAATCTCCTTAAAAATCATGTAAATATGTACTTGTTCTTGAAAAAATCTATTTATCTTCAAGAATAGTTTCTTGTAGGAGTCCATGATCAATCTTTGAAGAGTTTCCTTATGTACTTAATCCGAGTTTTCATCATTGGGCCTCTAACGTCTCTTAGTGGCTCAAATGACGGCTAGGCATTTGTGTACACATGACTTGATTGCCATCATTCTCTCCTTCACTTGCATCGTATAATGACAAATTAGTATCATTAAAAGTAGCAATCACTCTAACATATTCAGTTGGCAAATCTAACTTGTAAGTATTGCCATTGATTTACTCAAACATATAAAAAGGTTAAATGCAACATATTATATAGATTTTTAGGCTAAAATATAATGTGTTTTTACCTTTATCTTAAGATAAAATTTCCCTACTTATATGTGTTTAGGTTAAAATATAGGTTCACGCTTCATTAGTGAGTTCTATAAGAAATTAACTAAGTATGGATGATTTTCTAAAAGATCAACGTAGGTCTTTATCAATGCCATTGATATAGCTATGAACCACCGTTGAAGTCCCTAATAAATTTAGTAGATTAACGATCATTAATAATGGTGCCATTATAAATTGAGAAACCATCATTAATGATCTATTTCTATACAAAAAACAAGGTTGGATTAGAAAGGCTTCATTATTCCCAAATTTAAAGGTCCATTATGCCCTCTAAAAGCATGATCTAGTGTATATTTTAAGGTTAAATGAGTTACTTCCTAATAAACATTATGATCTTGGTTTCTAATAAGGCCAATTGATCCAAATTTCATTCAGAATTTAAGTTCTTTAATTGCTATTTTCTTTCTTTCAAAAATAACAAACCAACATCGATAGTAAGTATATCAATCATAAGTAATATATGAACTATTTGAAAGTTATATATTGCTCCATAGGGAAAGTGCCAAATTGGAAGTACAAGGCCATATTATGTCACAATTATCTAAACTTAGTTAATAAAAATGGGTTGTAAATATGATTGAATGGAATAGGTTTGGAAAATACTCTTTAATGGTCTAGATGGATTAAAAATAGATTAGGAGGCTTGTTCTAGGGTCACCTCACTAAATCAAAGCAATGCTATGATTAACACAAAGCTTTATCTCTAATTACCTAAGTTAGAGATTAGTTATACTACAATCTAAGCAATAGGCTTTAAAATTAAGAAGCTTAATCCAAAATTTCCAATTTTCATATTATAACCATCAAGATAAATCAATGTCTAGTCATTAAATGACTTAAATTAAGTTGTTTAAGGATTTTTCCAAAAAATTAAGTAGATTTCTCATATCCTAACATGTTTCTTAACTTTATTCTAAATGTTAAGTTTAGCATAATCATTAGTCTCATCACTTAAATAAACAATAATCCTTAATCATGCATGGAATCATATTCAACATATATCTAAATCAGTTCAGAAGCATTTCCCAACCAAAAACAAATTCAACCATTCATTTGAAGTAAGAAATGGATCATTCTCATAGTATTCATTATGTTCTTACATAATTGATAAAAAAATATGGATTTAAATTGCAAAAATAGGTTAGAGTGCACCATAAATAGGCCTTAAACATGTTTACAAGCTTGAATCACGTGTAAGAGTTTCAAAAATCCCAAAACACAACTTCAGATCTGCAAAACAAGATTAAAATGATGAAGAACAAGAGAAAACAACCCTAAAACCTAAGTTGACCTGATTTCTTTCTTATTATCGTGCTCTTCCGATCTTCAAGATTACAATTGTTCATTCATATCATTCATTGAAAGCTAGAGCCCTTGGTTTAATTGTGCATTGAGTGAAAAACTTTTCAAAGTGTAATTTGTTACTTGAAATTGGGGGATTTGAGTTCATTTGTAAATTGTGGATTGTATAGGCTGCTATTTGCCTTAAAAATATTGGGATAGGTTCCTCCTAACTTAGAATAAGATTGTGATTTGTTGGGTTCCTCTTGACCTTTGGAACAAGATTGTAAAGGTTACTCTTTACCTTGAAAAAGATTGTACTTGTTTTGAGTGATTAGTAAATCATTCAACAAGTAGTTGGAAGGGAGACGTAGCCTATCTTTGGGGTAGGTGAACTTTCTTAAAAATTGCCTTGTGTCCTTCTCTCTACTCCTTTATTGCATTAAAGTTGATATTTGCATTAACATTTTCTACTAGGTTGAATATTGGTTTAGTGATTGCATTTAGTTTTAAAATTGAATTAAGTTGATTGTTTTGAATTTGCAAAAAAATTTTAATACCCAATTCACCCCCCTCTTGGGTGTCATAGGACTTACAAAAATGATGAGTTAAAGTCCTATAAATAAACCATTTAAGATTTTTTTTTCAAAATGCAATTAGAAAATAATTTGAAGCATTTAAAAAAGACCAAACTTGGACCTCGGAGGAGTTACCACTTGTTAAAAATTTCATTAAATCAAAGTGGGTTACAAAAAAAAAGGTATAATTATGATGGATCAACTGAAAGATACAAAACTCGCTTGGTGGCTAAAGAATGAATGTAGGTGGAAGGTCCTGAAACTTTTGTGTTGTTTGACAAACTTACCACCATTTGAACATTATTAGTGGTGATAGCTGCCAAATCTAGAGAATTATATCAACTTGACATTTATAATACCTTTTTGTATGGTTATTTTGATGAGGAAATCTACAGGACACCATCTCTTAGTTACTTCCTTTATCAAGATCACCATGTATATAGATTATATAAATCTCTTTGTAGCTTGAAACAAGTGTTTTTGGTAATGGTATACAAAATTATTTGTCCCAATTCTTTAATTTTCTTATACCATAAGGGCATCTCTTTTATTACCCAATAAGAACACCAATTACACTTATAATCTTAAAAGTTATTTGAATGCTGGATCATATTAAGGATCTCGACATAAGTATTTATTAGAAGTTTTAGAAGAGGTAAGCATGATTGATACTAAACCTTTTCCATTTCCTATGGAGCATAAATACAAATTAGCATTAGATCATAATTCTCCTCTTAATAATCATGGTGCCTATTATCATCTTGTTGGGAGACTCATCTATTTAACTATCACTTGACCTTAACTTTGCTATTTAGTTCATATTCTGTCTCAATTTATGAAGTAGGCATAACATAGGCATTGGATTGTAGTTCTTCATGACTTGTGTTATCTAAGTCTGCTCTTGGTTAAAGTATTTTCCTATTCTCCAAGATTGATTTTCAACTTTAGACATATTGTGATTCTGATTGGGCCAGTTGGCTTTATACTTATCACTTTATTACTAGTTATTTTATTCTTATTGGTTGCCCCCTTGATTATTGGAAAATTAAGCTTGTATCTTGCTCCTCAATTGAAGTGGAATATTGTTCATTGGTGATTACCCATCGTGAACTAATTTGGCTTCATACTTTGCTTAAAGACTAACATTTGATCACTCTTTCCCACCTCAATTCCTTTGTGACAATCAAATAGCCTTATACATTGTTGATAATCTTGTTCATTATAAATGCATGAAACATATAGAAATTGATTATTACTTCATTCATGATTGCATTAAGTCTAGTTCTTTTTCAACATCTCATGTTTCCTCCATTTTTTAGCTTGGTGACATTTTTACTATAGCTCTTAAGCACTTTTTAATTTTAGTTTCTCGTTAGCAAGTTGAGTTTTTTTTTAGTCTCCATACTTCAACTTGAAGGATATTCACTATATTGGAAATTAGAGGATAAACGACTCCACTTAACGATGCCATTGTATTTCTAAGTAGGGTATTATTCTACCATGTAAGAAAAATAGAAGTATAATGGTTCAAATAAACGATGCACTTCCTTAAAGGCCTTGTTCTACTTCTAGAAGAAGGGTAGAAGTATAATAGTTTGGATAAACGACATCATTCTACTCCATAATCAAATGTTGTTTTATTCTTTTTCAGGAGAAAATATTAGGATTGTAAATTCACTTGATATTTTTGAATTCCCAAAATTTCTTTCTCCATAATTGTTTAGGTTTCTTATTTGGAGTCAATTAAATTCCTAATTTATAGTTATTCATTAATTTCCATTTTAACCTCTCGGTGCATCAAATATATATATATATATATCTTTTCTTATTAAGAAATAGTTGAGTTGATACAAATTTACTGCTCACTTTTATCTTTTAGCTGTTTCCATTAATGCCGTAATATACATAATTATGTATCGGTGCATGTAAAAGAATCGAATCAATTACAACTTAAACAAACGGGGCCACTCGTCAATCTTCCCGCACTAATATTATTCTATATTCAATATTCATATAGGAATTTATCCATCTTTTTCGGATACAAAACCCAAAAAAAAAAAAAAAGAAATAACAAAAGGAAAATGAATTTTAATATTATTATATTTTATCAGAACCTTATTAACAAAATCGGACTGCCTAACCATTCCAAAGATATACATCGTCCCATAAATTAGTTTTGGGATCCAATTTTAAACTATTTCCAACATTGGAGTACCATAGAACAGTACCTTTGATAGTCTTCATCATCGCCAATAACACCTTCAGTTTTTGGCATGTCATTTGAGATCGTTGCTTGAGTTGCCGCTGCCCTCTACCGCAGATAAAAACAAAAAAAAGTGTTATCTAAAATAGGATTCTTTATGCTAAGCTCTTCAAAGTAGACCAACCCACTAGATTTTTACTTTCAACATTGTGTTTATAAGATGAAAATTACTTGATGAAACGTTGGGACGCCTAAAAGGTGGCGGTGGTGCTATACTAGTGTGATCCTCTGGGGTCCTGTCACGGCTACTTCTTCCGGCAGTTCCCTTTTCAAACCAAGTTGAAACAACAAAGTACTCGTGTTACTTACACCATTTATATGGTTTACACAAAGAGAGGGATCGACTAAGCTGCGACTGGAAATTAACAGAGGCCATGAAGACAAATAAATGCATACAAAACTTAGTACCTCTCTGATCGTTCCCTGCGCCGTGTTCCTTATTGGTGCTTCGAAATCCAGAATCCTAAAATTTTCCTGTTACAAAGATTTTAGACGCGTGTAAGGAGTAAAACAGTTCGTAAATACTTCTATTCTCCAATATGTTAGAAATTTGATTAGTTAATCTAAAAGACAAAGTGGTATCGTGTGTCAAAAATGATGTACAGTCAGTAAGCAAGACTTTACTTGTAGAGGGTTGGTTGAGCTGCCGAGCAGACTCTCCCGTTGAGAAGGGTCGGGCATGGAGGTCATGGCACTAGTTGTATGTGCTTGTGTTCGACCTCGACGGTAATTCCTTCCCCTATTAACCAATCTCATATTAGAAGATGGAGCAAGCTATTCTTAAGATAACCCATAAGCCCTTAGGAACTTGCTCAAAGATCCAGTTTTCTTCTTACCTCTATATAGAGCCTGGTAGAATATAATGGAAACAAAAAGTGTTATGCAATTGAAGATATCATTTAATGCATATTAAATGAAAATAAATTCTGGAGTAATGGCTACTTAAATATGAGTGGCTGTATTTGAAATGCAGGGTAGATTCTATTTTATTGAAATCTTAATGACAAAGTGAAGAAGTTAATAATATAGAGCAAAACGTTACTTGCAATTCACCTATCATTGCCCTTACTCTCTTTTTAGAACAAATGAATATAGAATTTAGAAATCATTTGTAAATGAATTCTCTTATTTGAATAGTTATCATTTAAAATATAGAATTTAATTGAATTATTCAAAATTATATTTGGAATAAATCTAAAATTAAAAACTTATTTGCATCTATTTTAAAATATATCCCTAAATATAATAACTTTATATAATTAAATAATTATATTATAATAATGTATCATTATTATATTATACTAAATA
>JAOXYD010108844.1:0-11526 GCA_028565735.1 Pinacopodium congolense
ATCCTAACCCTAACCAAGTATTTAGGCACACATAATCATTAATAGAAATACAAATATGATATAAAAACACATATCAATTGATAAAATCAAGATTTCATACAAATGGGATAAAAAGAGATGGAAACACAACCGAAATGTGGTCTAAATCTATTGAAATCCCATCCTTAAATCTACTTGCAGACTCTTGGAGCTCTAATCCAGTAGCAAGATGGCCACTTTACCTCATAACATTTGTAAAATGGTATAATTTGCCCCATAACATTACAAGATGGTACATTTTACCCCATTAACACTAATTTCATTAAGATCTTATTAAATAAATGTTAATTTTGTCAATGTTCTATAAATAAATTATTAACTAATCTTTTAAAAAATAATTAACAAAACTTTAATGAAATTAGTATTAAAGGGGTAATTTACATCATTTTGTAAATATTAGGGACAAAATACATTATTTTACAAATGTTAAGAGGTAAAGTGGGACCTTAAAAAATGTTAGGGGGCAATTTAAACATTTTTAAAAATATTGGGGGTAAATTGCACCTTTAGCCGAATATTAACTATAAAACTTAATTGAGGGATTGGTTTTGCAGTTTTCACAAAAAAAAGGGGGTGGGGGGTTTAACAACATTTTTGAAACACGTGGAATTTTAGTAGAATTGATAAAATTATGTTAGAGATCATTGTCTTTTACCGTTTTTTTCTGCAACTTTTTGATGTGGCGCGTGTTAAAAATTTACAAATACAACTATCTAACTTTAAAAAAAAAACATAGGAAGAAAGTAAGTTATATATAAAAATATGATTTATAACTTATTGTCTTAAGATTTTTTTTTTATTTAGATATGATGTCCTTATTGTGTATAAACTATTTAAATCTAGTTCAGTTTCTCTTTAAATCCCCTTAAAGTTTTTTATTGATATCAAAATAATGTTGACAAATTTTTATAGAGAGTCATGAATTTAAATATGCTAAATGATGATTCATAAAATAATCAAAGTGACTTGACAATAAGTTGAAGGTGTGGTTCAGAAAAAAAAAAACCTACAAGTTGAAGGAGAGATGCCACGTATTAATGGGCTCCCTTGCTAGAAAAATATAACAGAAATTTACCAGAGAAATTGTTCCACATCAAAAGGGACGTAAAATAAAATGAATTATATACACAAGTAAGATTAATTATCTATTACCTTTTAAAAAAATTTGAGGATGTGATAAATTGTATATGATTTCGTTAAACTTTAGTCTAGTTTATCACCAATCTCCTTGAAAGCCTGGAGAATACTAGTAGTTATTTTTTAGCATCAATTAATATGTTAGCCTAATAGTTTCAATAGCTTCAGTCACACGCATATTAAACTAAACTAATGTGCTATGCACGGATTGCTATTTTTGCCTGTATTAATATGATTTGTGGCAAGCCTATTATGTTTGAACAATGAAGTCTTTTTATTCGTAATTAACAAAATCATTTCCGTTGTTTTAATTTAAATACTCACCATATAGGTTGCTTAAACATGATTTCAACTAATACTAATAATGTAGTTTATGAACTATTATTCAATAATGAATTTCAACTATATGGGAATGAGTTAATTTGGCTAAAAATTATGAAATAGATATTTGATCTTGCTTTAAAAAATGACTTTTATTTTTAAACTTAAAGATCGTTTGGTATCACTTCTATATTTTTGTTATGTTTTTTGGTTTCTATTTCTTATTTTTAGTTTTTGTTTTTGCAAATCCTATAACACGTAAGAGGGTGTGCCAAAACACCAAAAATTTTCAATTTTGAGTTTAAATTGAAATCTCTTAGTGCCTAAAATTGCTTTTGAGAAGTTTTAAAACTTGTATGAATTAATTTTGTAATGAAAATAATAACTTTGAAAGATTTGAAAAGGTTTTGTGAAATTTGGAAGGATATATTTCTAATTAACCTCTCTTGGCATTTAGAATTAACATGTCTTGGCATTTAGAATTACTTTGGAATTGATTTAAAAATTGTGTGAGTTATTTTATAGTGAAAGAAAAGGAATTGGTATATTTGAAATCAATTAAGAATGTTTTAAAATTGGTTTGTTATGAAAAGTTTTTAAGTTAGCTTAAATTGTCCCAAACCAAGCTATAATTTATTTTTGAACTTAATTAAAAGGCCTTGGTACTTTAAATCACTTTAGAGATATTTTAAAACTTGTTTGAATTGGTTTTGAACTAAAAAGAATAGTTTAGATATTATTTGTAATTGATTTTGAAATAGAAAGTTCCAAAAAATAGTTAAAGTTGTATGTATCAAAACATTTTGAGTTTTTAGTTTAATTAATGGGTCTTGATCACTAAAACTTTGTGAGGAATTTATGAAAGATGGTTGAATTTGTTTATGGAACAAAGAAATTTGTTTTGGAAGTTTTCACACCGATTTCAATTGCTGCAAAAGATGGGAATTGATTTTGTAAAACCATCGGTCGACCAATGGTGTAAATAAGTCAACCAATTGAGATTTTTTAGTTGTTTGGTCGATCAATGCCTAAAGTTAGTGAATCGGATGAGCTCCAAACACATAACAACTAGTTCATTCATTGTGTAACAACATTGTAACTATGTGTAATAGTTTTTTTTAATGTTTCTAACAATTATTTAAGCTTTAAAAGATTATAAATGGATGTTCTAATGTTTAGAAATAATTTTTATTCACTTTTAATGAATGAAAGATATTTAATTGAGATTTTGGGTTGTGTATGTTTTAGTTTATAATTTTGAGAAAAAGGGTTGGTATTGAGTTTGCATTCATTTCATTTTTTAGTCTCTCAAATATTGTTTTAATCAAGCAAGTATTTGGAATTATTTTGATATTGGTAAAAGGTTTATTCTTCACCCTTAACAAAAGTAAGATTGGATTGGGTTAATTTTCACTCCGTTTGTAGAAAGAAGACGTTTGTGGTTACTCTTCACCCATTTGTAGAAAGAAAAAGTTGTAAGAGTTCCTCTTCTCCTAAAGAAGATTTAAGTAACTAAAAATCCAATAATGTTGTTGTAAGTAAGCATAGGCTAAGGATTGGTTAGTCAAATCACTATAAAAATTATATTGTATCCTTTTTTTTTCCCTCAACTTTTTAATTTTATGCATGTTGTATTGCTATTGAATTGCCTTACTTTGAATTATTGTGATAAATTGGCATATCATTTGCATATTGATAGGGATTTAGTTCATAGTGATTTGTATGATATTTTAAAATAAATTCACATTCATCTTGATGCTTAATTGTTTAATTTGTGTTCTAAAATATTTAATTTTTAAATTACACCCAAATTGAAGTGAAAATCAAGTAAAATTTGAAAATTAGAGCAAAAATAAGAGTAAAATGTTGGTCCAAAAGCAACTCACATTAAAATAGGTAGACCCACGTTTAAGGTTGTTCTAGGACCTAAATAATGTGGGGTATAACGGTGCCATTTAGGTCCATTTCAAACGTCGTTTAGGTACCTGTCGTGACAAATCTAGTTGGATCTCTTGTTTCTATTGGTTGCAATTTATGTAACTTGCTCCAAACATATATACTGAGCTTCTGAAGCCAACAATAAGGGAGAAGACACAAAAAACACGATTTTAGAGCAAAAATTTAGATCCTTTATAGTTCTAAGGCTTATTTCTTGTGTTCTTCATCTTTTTTTATCTTGTCTGCATATTTAAGCTTGTTTTGAGGATTATAACAGTTTAGACACATGATTCAAACCAATAGGTTAGTTGGATTTATTAGGATACTTAACCAACTAATCTAGGGTTCCATTCCTTTATATTACACTTTCCGAGCTTACAAGTTAGTGGCCAAAGTTAGTTACTCCTCAGTACCTAAGACGTCTTCACTATTAAATGGCAAAAGGTACAATTTATCCCCTAACGTTTACAAAAATATTTAAATTACCCCCTAACATTTTTTAAGGTCTCACTTTACCCCTTAACATTTATAAAATTGTGCATTTTGCCCCTTAACGTTTTCAAAATGGTGTAAATTGCCCATTTAATACTAATTTTATTAAAATTTTGTTAATTACTTTTTTAATAATTAGTTAATATTTCATTTATAAAATATTGAGAAAATTAATTTTATCTAATAAAATTAGTATTAAGGGAGTAAATTATATCATTTTGTAAACATTAGGAGGTAATGTGTATCATTTTGTAACGTTAGGGGGCAAAGTGCACTATTTTGCAACCATTAAAGGGTAAAGTAATACTTTCAAAAACGTTAAGGGACAATTTAAACGTTAAGGGCAAATTATACCTTTTGCCCTATTAAATCTAGAAAGCTTATTATAGGTTATAGTGAATATAGGAGTATTTTTAGAGTTTGTTAGATTTACCTAAGTTAGAGGAACTAAGGGTTGGAGAACTTGTTCTAACCTATGGGCTAACAGCCTAACTATAACACCTCTTATCTAAATTCGAGGATCAATAGCTATCCTAAAATCTCGATGATACCTTTAGCCCATTTTTTTATTATTGTTGTTAGTTTATTGTGTTTTACTTTTTGTTTTCCTTATTGTGTCTTAGATATGTTAGTTCTCTTTGCGTTAAGGGATTTTTATTTTTTATTTTTTTTATAATATTAGAAATAGCAGTATACCCTATTTCCTTGTGGGACTGATCCTGACTTACCCTAATTACATAGTTAGGTTAGTTAGGTAAATTTGTTATTTGGGAGTTTGTGGCAACTCATTAAAATTTTGGAACCGTTGCTGAGGAGTTAGCATGTGTTTTTTATCATTTCTTGTGTTGTTTTCATTTTTTTCTTTGTTGATCTTTATTGCTCTTTCATTAGTTTTACATGTCCTACAATTCCTTAAAACATATTCGTTTATGAAAATTTGTTGAAGAAGACAAATGTTTATTACTTTCTACACCTAACCTTTTCCCTTTTTCTCCTATTGCAGGACGTACTAGATTTCATCAGAGAGAGCGAGTAAGCCTTACATAACTTCTTGACGGTGGTAGTTCCATATCCTTTAATGAAGAAGTTGAACTGAGTTCAGAAGAGTTCACTGCGAAGGAGAAACATAACAAATCATAGAACGTCATCAAAGGACATTAAAGGAGCTTGTAGCTCCTAATTTCAATCCCAACTTACTTTGTATTCATTATTTGGATGATGAGCTGGAGGTTGAAATTAAACCTAGATTAATTCATGCCTTACCTAGTTTTACAGGTTTTCAAGACATCAGCTCATTAGAATCAAGGTATATCACAGATCCCAATAAGTTCAGGAAGGAGTTTCACATTGCATGCTCGGGTATGAAGCCAGCGGGAGTCTTAATGTAGCAGCTCAAGCTAAAGGTATTTCCCTTTACCTTAGCCAATGCATCCAAAGAGTGGTTTTATGACTTGCCTATCGGCTCTATCAACACTTGGGAGCAGATGCAACAAGCGTTCTTAGAGAAGTACTTCCCTGCTTCAAGAGCCACCAACATAAGGAAGGAGATCTGTGGAATTAAACAGGATACATGGGAGTCACTGCATGAGTATTAAGAGCGCTTTAAGAAGTTCTGCAACAGTTGTCCAAACCATCAGATAAGTAAGCAGTTGTTAATTCAATATTTTTATAAAGGTTTGCTTTCTTTGAACAAGAATATGATCGATGCTGCGAATGGTGGAGCCTTGGTGAATAGGATCCTGTAGGATACTAGAAACTTAATAGCAACAATGGCAGCAAATTCCCAATATAAAGAAGGTAGTTTTATTGTAGATCACTTAAAGAATTTCAAGGGATTATGGATCAATTATCAATTATAAATATTAGTTTTAATAATGAAGTTCTTACTTTTATGGTACTTATATCGTTATCTAACTCTTAGCAAACCCTAAAGATTTCATTAACTAAATTTACTCCTGATAGTGTGATGACTATAGACTTAGTAAAAAAATAGTATTTTGAATGAAGAAATGAGACGAAGATGGAAAGGTTCTCTCTTTTCTCAATAAGATATTTTAGTTACAATCACTAAAGGTAGAAGTCAGAGTAGAGGTTCGAAAGACAAGGAAAGGAGTAAGATGCTAATCGAGGTATGCCCAATAAATTTGCTAATGTTAAATACCATCATTATCATAAAAGGAGGAGTATTAAAAAGTTTTGTAGAAAATTAAAGAGAGGCAAGGTTAATGACAAGAAGTGAGGTTATGATAGCAATGTAAAGAAAGTAGGCACTATAACTGAGTAAGGTCTTTTTTCCCTTTATGATGTTGATTTTGTCAACCTATCAAATCATGAAACTAGTTTAATGATTGATAATAATGCTTCTATTCATGCTACAACTTAAAAACAATTCTTCACAACTTATTCTCTTAGTGATTTTAGGATTGTTAAGATGGGTAATGATGATAATTAAAAAATTATTGGTATTGGATATGTTCACTTAGAGACTAACTATAGTGCTAAATTACTCTTAAATAATGTGAAGTATGTTTCTGACATTCTACTAGTAAGTTTTATAAAGAAGGGTATTGCATTACCTTTTAGAATAGCCAATGGAAGTTGTCTAAGGGTTCTCTTATTGTAGTTCAAGGTAAGAAGTGTTTTACACTTTATTTGATGTAGTTAAGATCTCTGGAAGTATGGTTAATGCAATAGGTAATGATGATAAAGTCAAGATGTTGCACAAGAGACTTGGTCATATGAGTGAGAAAACTATGCTAACATTAGTTAAGAAGAACTTGGCTAGGTTGAATAATGTGTCTTTGAGGAGATGTGTTTATTATTTAGTAGGAAAACAACATAGAGTTTCCTTCAAGAACTTTACGAATTCAAAGAAGAAACTAGATGTATTATAATTAATACATTTTGATGTACGTAGTCCATTTAAGTCCATTTAAGATTAACTCATTTAGTGGCTCCTATTATTTTGTTACGTTTATTGATGATTATTTAAGAAATTTGTGGATTTATAACCTTAAAGAACAAGAATCAAGTTGTGGATATATTCAAGAAGTTTCAGGCCCCTAGTTAAGAGAGAACCTGGGAAGAAGATAAATGCCTTAAGGTAGATAATAAAGGTGAGTACATTATACCACTTGAGAGATATTTTAAAGAGTAGGGTATTTGACACAAGATGGCTCTACTTAAGACTCCTTAGTTAAATAGTGTAACTGAAAGGATGAAAAAGGCACTTATAAAGAAAGTTAGATACTTACTTTCACATGCAAAGTTACCAAAGAAATTTTGAGCTGAAACAATGAATACTATAATACATGTTTTGAATCTTTTTCTATGTGTTCCTTTAAATTTTGATATTTTAAAAAGAGTATAGTTAAAAAAAATGTCTCTTATAATCACTTATGGGTCTTTGGATGTAAGACATTTGTGCATATTCTTAATGATAAGAGGTCGAAATTTGATGTCAAAACATGGCAATGTGTATTTATCAAACATGGACTAGATGCATTTGACTACTGGTTTTATGAGCTAGTTAAAAAGAAATTTATAAGAAGTCGAGATACAATATTTGTGGAGAATGAAACCATTATAGATATTGATATGGTAAAGAAGATAAATCCTCAATCCAATGCTAATTCAAAGACAATGCCTTCAGTGATGATGCTTGAAAAAGTTGGGAATGAGAGTCAAATTGCGTAACAAGAAATTGAATATACTCCCATAGAAATAGATTCTGATGAAGATAATAAGCTTCCAGTTTTTTAAATTCAAGTTTCGTTTCAACCATGAAGAAGTTCAAGCGGTAGGCCACCTTCCACTCGGTATCCTAATAACACTTATGAATTGAACTTAAAAGATATTGATAAATCAAAAAGTTATAAATAAACCATGGAAGATAACCATAAGAAAGAGTAAATTGAAGCCATGCAAGATTGCATGAATTCTTTGTATGAGAATCATACTTTTGAGTTAGCGAAGTTACATAAGGGTAAGAGAACTTTGAAGAATAAGTAGGCGTATAAATTTAATTATGAAGAGCACTTTTCATGACCATGATACAAAAATAAACTGATTGCCAAGGGATTTAGTCAAAGGAAAGGTGTTTAGACAAGATATTTTCTCCTCTTATTAAAATGCTTTCTATTCGTATTATACTTAGTTTAGCAACTAACCTTAATTTGGAGGTTGAGAATAGATGTGAAAACAGTATTCCTACATAGTAATTTAAAAGAAGATATCTATATGGAATAGACAAAGGGCTTTAAGGTAAAAGGAAAAGAGGATCATGTTTGTAAGTTAAGAATGAGGTTATATGGCTTGAAACAAGCATTAAGACAACAATACAAAAATTTAAGTTAATTATAAGAGAGTAAGGCTATAAAAGACTACTTCAGACCATTATATGTTATTAAAAATTCTCTTATTATGAATTTATTATTCTTTTATTATATATTGTCTATTGATGATATGTTAATTTAATGCTTATAATATTGATCGTTTGAAAAAAAAATTGAATAAGTCTTTTACCATAAAAAACTTAGGGCTAGTAAAGTAAATCCTTGGTATAAGGATTATTCAAAATAAGAAAGCAAAGAAGTTGTTATCTCCAAAAAAATATATTGAGAAGGTACTTCAAAGGTTTAATATAGACAATGTTAAAGTAGTTAGTTCTCCTCTTTCTAATCACTTTAGATTGAGTATTAATCAAAGTCCTTCTACTGATGAAGAAAAAACAAGTATGTAGCCAATTTCTTATGCTTCAACGATTGGCAATTTAATGTATGCTATGGTATATACTAAGCTAAATATTGCTTATGTCATTGGTATTATTAGTAAGTTCCTTTATAATTTTGGTAAGGAACATTGAGATATTATTAGATAGATATTAAGATATCTATGTGGAACTTCTAAATTATACTTATGTTATAGCATTGATACGCTCATATTCATTTGGTATACAGATGCAGATATAGCTGAAGATTTTGATCTAAGGAAGTCTACTTTGGGATGCCTAGTATAATTTATGAGAAGAGCTATGTCATAACAATCGAACTTACAAAAATGTATAGAACTTCTTATCACAGAAGCTGAGATTGTGGTGACAGAAGCTTGTAAAGAGTTATTGTGAAGGAAGAAATTTGTAAAAGAACTTGATTTTGAAGAAGAGCATTATATGCTAATTTGTAATAGTTAAAGAGTTATTCATCTTTCTATTCAAGATTGAAATATATCATTATGAGATATCATTAAATAATAGACGCATTAGATTCTATGCAATTGCATTTTAAAAAGATCCATATTAAAGAAAATAATTTGGATATGTTGGCAAAGTCTTTACTAAGAGATAAGGCTAAGGTTTGTTGTTTAATTGTAAGAATATTAGTCCTTCCAATATTAGCGTGAGGAGAAGTTTGTCATGAATCATACCAAATGTTAAAGGGATAAAATCAAAATTGGTAGCTTGTTGAAGATAGATGCTTTTGTTGAAAACTAATAGTTGGTGGCTTAATAAAAGCTCACATATTTTTTTTTCCATTTTTGATGGCTTCTTTATGTTGTGATTTTTAAAATAGATAGTTATATTTTAGCATTTATATGCTATTATAATGCTTATAAATAGGCTATTATACAATCAAGAAATCATATAGTATAATGAGAATTGAAGAAATCAAAATAAGATAAAAACAAGAGAATGAGAGAGGTGTGAGACTCAAGAAGTTATTTTGTCCTACCAAAATCAAGTATATTATAATTTTAAAATTCTTTTGATTTGTGTTTTGAGTCTACTATTTTTCTATTTCATCTTGTTATTACTCCTATTTATTGATTATGAAGAACTGATTATTATACGCATTATTTTATATAGAGAAATATTTATTTGTTTGCACTCATAATTTTTATTTCTCCATTTAAAATTAGTTTTTCACATTAAAATTTCGATATCTTATACGTTTAGTTTCTTCATATATTATTATATTATTATATCATTTGTGATTGAATTATTTTGAAATGTGATCTACTCAATAATTTTACACAAAATCAGAAAAAAAAAATTATTTTTAACAATCTGTTATAATAATTTTTATTATTGATAAAATTCTCTCAACACACAAATTACATGTTCCAAAGCACTAATACCATGAAAGATTAGCTCCCTGTAAGGGGAATGATCTTGGAATAATATGATGGAAACATGAAGAGATTATTATGTTGTCTATCTTGACTTTCAACTTGGATTTAACAAATTTGTTTAATTTTCTTTTCCTTTTACATTACAAAATGCAAAGGTCAAATGGAGGACACAACTTTTAATACTCTTTACAAATAAATATCTTCTTATAACAATCACAAATATATTAATTATGAAGAAATCTTTTAATTAATATTGATTCATCTTAATTCTTTATATTTTATTTATTTTATTTCTATATATGTAATTCCTAATTTAATATAAGATTTTATCTCATTCTTATATAAAATACACGTAAATCAAATAGAAAATATGTAAGATTTATAGTATAGATTAAGCTGTAAATCTCTTATCTTTTCGGTGGCAATCTGTTGTCTTCTTCTTTCCATGGCTTATTCTTCTTTAGCTCCCTTATGATCATACTATTCTAAAACTGTGACATTAACATCCATTACAATCAACAACGACTCAAGCATAAACTGTATACGTCAGTAATTCACATTCAATTATGGATTATCAACTAATTTGTCAACTATTCTCTTCTTACGAAAAAAGATGATGCAACACTTTAATCTTTACAAATAAAATGATCACTACACTTAAATTCAAACTCATCTTAAGGGAATGATAAAATTTTCTTTGATAACATTATTAATTAAATCCCTTAATTAGTTGAGATTTAACTTACTGCATATATTTATAACTTACGCTAATTTGATTACTATTCATCTAATTCGTAGTTTATATTTATAAATAAGAGTTCTTATTTTTGTATAAAGCGTGAATGAGAAAGATATGAATTTTATATTATATTCTAGCGCAGAATTTTAATGCCAAATTATATAAATTTCTCGTCTTCCTCTTTTCTCTACCTTAAATTCTCCCTCTCATTTTGGTTTATATATCTCTAGTCTCTGCGAAGGAACTACATCCTGTTTCAACATAATTATATAATAAAAAGAAACCTGAGGAGTAAAGTTAGCTCAATTCTCTGAGATTGGCTACCATCCTAAGGATCCCATAAATCTCTGAAGCATGCCATGTGCTGGTTTCAACATCTAATGTCAAGAAGCAAAGGCAGGGAGGGTACTGATGTTATGGGTCAGTTTGCTGCCACCTAAAGCTAAAAAGAAATGTGAACGTACGTCTTTAACATTACATGTGACCTTGGACTTTGCGTGGGCACACAAATTTCGCTGCCTCCTCCTCTGTCCAGGTGAAGGAAAACATATAAAATTAAAAGTTTATCGTATTATTTTTATTTTTATTGTTATTGTTATTTTTATTTTTTATAAAAATAAAACAAAATTTTTTTAAATGACATTTATAATAAAAAAATAAAAATTATTTAATTAAAATTTATAATAATAATAAAAAATAATCAAATATAAAATAAATTTAAAATTTTAAAC
>JAOXYD010108865.1:0-11525 GCA_028565735.1 Pinacopodium congolense
AACAATTAATCAAAACATATGATAAATATAATTTAAGCACAATACTTTGATTAATTCAAAATAACAACAATAATACATGAAATTAAAAGTTTAGAATGAACTAAATCACATCCCCAGATGGTATTTTAACTTAAAACTACCTGACTACAGCTGTTGGAACTCCAAACAACCTGAAAAACTCAAATTATAAAAGAAAGAAATTAAAAACAACCTAAGACTACTTTGATATGAAAACTAAGGTGTTTTGGTCCTAAAACTGACTATATAGTACATATTAACATAGTTAATGAGATTATCCCTTTTGTACATAAAACCTCATTTTTTCATTAATATATTTTCTTTACTTTTCTATCAAAAAATTATTGTCTGCTTAAAATAATCCAATCATATTGTTAATTAGTAAAATGATTTATAATTAACATCTAAAAATATTTTTTTTTCAAATTTCAATTTATTTTAACTTGAAAATTCTTAAATCATTACTAATAAAAAATAGTTGAAGGTTTTTCTTAATTACTTTAAGGTGATGAATCCTCTATTGATTCATTTAACCACTTCCGTATAGTTCATACTATATCTAAGTACTAATGATTTGAATTAATTTGATAAAATCGACCATTAATATCATCCATGGTAATTCATATATAAGATTTTTTTTGGTAATTTTAACTTTAAAGATTAATTATACAACATTATAATGAGGTCATAACTAATATTCTATTTTGATACTCATAATTAGGTCAGTTCAATAAACTTATGTTTTAATAACCATCCATACATTTATTTAAATATCTCCATAATTTAATTTGTCAGATCTGTTAGTCCCCTATATGACACCTAACAAAAAGGGAAAATTAAATGTCTCTAAAATTTTTTATGTCTTTTTGCCTAACTCACAACTCCTCTCTTAATGTAATGAAGAATATAAACAACATATTGAATTGATATAATAATATGGATTGAATTAAAATAAACTTGCAAAATAAGGAGATAAGGAAAGAGAGAGATGCAAATTAATTTTGTAGGGGTTTAGTATACATCTCGCACCTACCTCCACGTTCCAATACCTTGTTGAAAATCTTACTATCTTATCTTTTTTATAGGTGAAAAATAAACTCTTTTAACCATTTTTTTTTCACAAAATAAATCTTTTTACAATCATTATCTTTTATATGGGATAAGAGTAACCCTTTTATAAGCACTCTCTTCTTCATAGGAGAAGAGTAACCCTTACAATTTAAATATCTATAAGCTCAATACCACAAAATAAACTCATGAAAGTTTTGACTTATTCAACTTAAAATGTTTAGAAAGGGACTCACACTAAAACCAATGATGAATGTACAACAACTTCACACTAACACACTAAAAAGAAAAACCATATAAAAAATCACTAGAAAACCTTATCAATTCACTATTATTTGCTTTATACTCAATTGATACATAACACACACTCCAAGACATCAATTTTATAGGTGAAAATCATCCTACTAGCCTTTTATAGCCATAGGAATACATTAAAAATCATTTAAAGTCATTTTCTTCATTGGAACTAGCTATTGGAACTTGGATAATGCACTCACTACACTGATTGGTCTATCTCTAATCCACCAAGACTGATCGACTAATCTTTCTATAGATAGGTTTTTAACCCCTTTTAAACACATTTTCACAAATGCAAAAACCTTAAAACATGTCTTAACATTTTCAAACATTTATTTTTCTCTAACACAAACTTCAAACTAATTCCATAAAATATTTTGGTATATCAAGAGGCTTATTTAAAAACTTTCCCACACACTTTCTCTTGATTATTCAACCCATATGCACAACTTCTAAACATGAATGGTCATGAATAACTTTGAGCCCGTAAACACTTTTGGAGGAATAAGATGAGTTTTATAACAGAGATATAATTATTCAAACGTGATGTTTATCTCATACTTCAGTTGTTCTTCATCTTCATCTTTCATTTCATTTATACTTCAAGATATAAATTCTTTTCGCTTAAGATGCAAATCACTTTAACTCTAACTTGTATTTTCACACATCATCTTCCTATCTTTTCAAAGAGCTTTGAATATAAATAATTCACTAGTAAAAAATGTGTTTTGTCATCATCAAAACCTGGATTAAATCTCTATTTATTCAACAATCTCATAAAACCTTAATTTATTTAACAATTTCTTCCTTTTTGATGATGACAAAACTATGTGATATGAAAAACAAATCATATATATTTCAAATCATTTTACTCTCCCTTAATCTAATATCACAAAATTTCTCCCCTTTTTGAAATAACTAAAAATTTATTCATAAACTCAAAAACAAGTGATTATTAAATAATGTTCTTAATAAGCCAAATTACTTCAACACCACTTAGAATTTTTTTAATCACTTTTAATTTTTATCGATAGCACTTAAACTTTCTTAATACAACTTAGACTTTCTCATTACAATGTAAACTTTTCTCCCCTTTTATATAATAACAAAAACAACGAAACAGCCATAAGTTTAATCATAATTAACAATCAAAACCCTTTTCAAAACTTTAAACCATCAATATTCAACACTCAAAGCTCCTCTAAATTTATGTGTTATAAACAACTCACAGTTAACTAAAAATTAAAATCCCCTAAAAAAGGACTCCCCTTAAATAAAAGCAAATAATATCACATTTTTCTCTCAAATTATTTCACATAATTCTCTCCCTCTTTATTTAAGCACCATGTAATTATTACTCACTTTAATATATGTAATGACACTAAGTATGAAGCAGTAAAAACACAAAAGGGTTTTAAAAATCATGAACAAAATTTAAATGTCATCAACAACATTGAAGTATCATCAACATTATTCAAGTATCATCATCATTCAAGAGGCTAATCCCCCTACATATAGGAAAACAAGGCTTTCTCCTTTAAAATTTCAAATTAAGTACATACCTTATTTTATTCTCCTCACTCAATTAAATAATATAATTACTTGATTAGCTTATATAGGAGATACCACTTTCCACTTATTAAAGATTCCCTTTACCATAACTTGTTAGATACCACTTTTTTGGCACTAAGGAGATGGCTTTGTTACTTCTTCACTTGATATCCCTTTGATGTTTTACCTACAAAAAAAAAAGTTTGACGAGTTTTTAGTACTTACACTAATTTATTGACATGTCATTCCATCTTTTTTGTCTATCATAGTACAATCTTTCAACATGTCCAAAATATCCATAAAAATGACAATATATAGGTGTATGCTTTTGTGTCCTATATTTATTTTCACAGACATCCCTAGGTCTTTTATGATAAGTCCTCGTGTAGTAGTGAGGTTTAGATGTATTATATTGATATTAGGTCCTAGTACATGCTTTCTATCTAACTTAGGGAGATGAATGTCTAAATATAGTTAGGACCATAATAATGGGATAAGGTCCTAGAGTTATATATATAAGAAAGGTTGTGCCATTGTGTCTTACATGAAGGATTAAATGAATGAGGTTGCATATAAACATTATGCCTATTCTTGTTAGGGTGATTTTGAGCTCTAGGTCTAGATTTAGAACTATAAATGAAAGTTTGATCTTTTTTTTTTGGAGGTTGTGACTTAGAAGATGAGATAATTTTTTCATTTATTAACTTAGGTATATATTTATCTTCTAAGTTCTTTCCTTTAACAGAAGTAGTCTTACTACTTGATAGTGCATTTTCATGTATGTAACCTAAACAACATTTATCATTTAAAGCCTTTGGTATAATTAGCTTGGATTCTAACTTTTCATTACCTTTAGTGAATTAGGACAATGATTCCTTAATACTTACTACTTTACTTTTTTTTATTTACTAATTTTTGCACATCATCCTCATTCACATTCTTTGTTTCTAAATCATCTTTAGCTTTTCATTCTTTAATTTTTATGCCTATAATAGTTTAAAGGTTTCTTTATACTTAGTGTGCAACAAATTCTTTTTCTTAGCTAAGCATTTGAAGTATTCAACTAATTCATCATATGAAAGATCATAATCATTATTATCATTTCAAAAGTTTAAGGAAGAAGGTACCTCATCATCATTCTCTATGAAGCATACATCCTTATCATCAATTTTCTCATATTTAATAGCTTAGAACAACACACCTCTTATTATTGGAGATACCTCCTCTCAATACAATGCATCTATTCTTATTTCATAAGTAAGGAGTGACCTAATTAATTCTTGTAACAGTAAGGTGGACAAATAAGGCGTTTCCTTAGCTTTCCATGATCTTAGTAGTGATTTCATTACCTTTATCACTAATTAAGATTATTATAGGTCTTACTAAGATCTCTAAGGGAACTGACAATATGAATAAAGCGAGCATACATATTAGAATTTGATTCATTGGTATCCATGTGAAATAATTCAAATTTATGTACAAGTTTTTTCTAACTTGAGTAGTGCCTTTATATATGATTTCAAGTTTGTTCCCTATCTCTTGAGTAATTTCATACATGCATATTCTATTAACTTCACTTCTTTCTAATGTATAAAATAAAATATGTATACCTTTACTACTAAGGACAATAAGTCTTTTATCCCTTTTTATTCCACTCATAATCACCTTTAGTATTTTGGATTCTACATTATCTACAACTATTACTTTTAATGGAATATGAGTGTCATTATTTATAACTTTCCAAAAAATCAACTCCTATAGATAAAAAAACTATTTCATCCTAATTTTTTAATATCCACAATTTTCACCATCAAAGTAAGGGGTTCTAACTATGCTTTCACTATCAAAGAGTGCCATGATGAATTTTAACTCACTATTGTGCTAGAAATAAGTCCTATATGAATCCTACCTTTGATACTAATTATTAGCCCCTATATGACACTTAAGAGAAGGTATGAATTAGATGTTTTTAAAAAAATTTAAGCCTTTTTACCTAGCTTACAACTCCTTTCTTAATGCAATACAAAATATAAATAATATATTAAATCAATATAATAATATGGATTGAATTAAAATAAACTTGAAAAATAAAGAGATAAGGGAAGAGAGAGTTTCAAACTGATACAATCCACACCTATGTCCACTCTCCAACATGTTATTGAAAATCTCACTATCCTATTTCATTTATTAGTGAAGATTAACCCTTTTACAACATTCTCTTTTTTCACAGAACAAGAGTAACCCTTTTTACAACTAATCTCTTTTCACTAAGCAAGAGTAGTCCTTTTAAAGCTACTCTCATTTTCATAAGAGAAGAGTTGCTCTTATAATTTCAATATCCACAAGCTCAATACCCTAAAATTTAACCACAAAAGATCTCACTTGATAAACTTAAAGTATTTAGAAAAGGGTTCACCCCAAAACTAATGATGAATACACAAAAACTTCATAGTAACATATTAAAAAATATCTAAAATATCACTTAAAAGCTTCTTAATTCACTACCATTCACTTCAAACTTAATTTATCTCACATTCCAAAATACCTATTTATAAGTAAAATTCATTCTGCTTGTCATTTATAGCTCTTGGAATATATTAAAAACCATCTAATACAATTTTTCCTATTGGAACTAGCTATTGTAACTTAGATATTATGTCGTCGACTAGTATTTCCCTAGACTCATTTTTAATCTTTTTAAATATATTTTCACACATACAAACAATCCAAAACATATACTAACTTTTTCAAACACTTGTTTCTCATACATACAAACTTGATTTTGTTCTTAAAAGATTTTGATGTATCAAGAGGATTATCTGAAAACTTCTCCATACATTTCCTTTTGATTATGCAATCTATATACATAACTTCTAAATATGAATGGTTATGCATGACTTTAAGCCATATACACTTAGTGAAAAACTAGTTAAATTTTACATTAAAGATAAGTCTATTCAATCTTGATCTTGATCTTCATTTTTTATTTGATCTATACTTCAAGATGTAAATCTTTTTGGCTTAATATGCAAATCCATTTGACTCTTACTTGTATTCTTCTACTTCATCTTCCTATCTTTTCAAAGAGCTTTCAACATAAATAATTCATTAGTAACAAATGTTTTTTTTTTTTTGTCATCAAAATCAAGGTGTAATATCCCTTTGTTCAACGAGATGAATTACTTTCTTAATAATAAAGAAACATAACGTTTGTGAATCTTATTGTCCCATCAATACTTTATATTAATGAAAGTATAATTATGAGAAATTTAGGAATAACTCGAAAACACAATTTGAATCTCATAATTATAATCTCATTATAATTTCTAATTAAATAGTAATTATTTATAGATTTTATCTCTAGTATTAATTATTAAATACAATTAGAAAAAAATATATAAAGATAACCAATGTCTTTATTAAATAAATATATAATGTCATATATGAAATTTACAACCAACTGATTAAATGTAAGGTTATAGATTAATAGACTTCTTAATAGATTTTGACATAAGTAATCTACTTTGGAAAGTAGATAGATCATTCGACCTGAGATGCTAAGAAATGTGTTAGATGTTAAGATATTAGAAGATTCTTGTAACATCTTCCTTATAATTGTGAGATTGAGACATCAGAAGATTCCCGTAATATCTTCCTCACAATTATGAGACTGTAAAATTGTGAAATATCATTAGGTTCCTTATTTAGAAATTCATTAGAAATTGAACTTATAATAATTTGGTTATTTCCAGTTTAATCTATTAGCATGCAAGCATTAGCTTATAATTTTATATCTGTATCTCAAAGTAGATAGTTTTAACTCAACATGATTTTACATCTATATCTCAAACTAGATAGTTTCAACTTAACATAGAGCATTAAGAACTCAAACAAAATGATATGATAGTCTTGTAGTATCTCAAAAAATCCAAGGCACTCGTTAATGAATTAATTAGTATCAGTTATCAAATCTCATATGCAAATTTAATGCCATAATATATCATAATATTGTTGTTAAATATCATGATATAATCACCGCTCTTAATCTTTGATCCGAACCAATGCCATTTCTTCATGATCCATCAATGACTATTTCAACTTATAAACCTACATTACAACAATCTTCTATCATCTATAAGCAGTAATCTTCTTCATTACTTTAAGGTCAAATAAGTCTTGTTATCACAAACTCAAGGATCCTTGTCAGATTTGTGGTTACAAAAACTATATGAATGATTGTTGTTGATGTCAATACGCACCTATAAACAATTCTACCCTACAGTTGCATCTATAGGCTTACATTGCATGGCAATCTTCTTAGTCTCCACTTCCATCTTATCCTCATGTAGCTTTATAGTCATCCTTCAATAAACATCTTCTACCTATGCCATATCCTAACACCAGTATAACACATCATATAACTGCAAACATGAATCAATTTGATGAACTTCAAAGTTATAATGGTGTTGATCAAATTCAAGTTAGTAATAGCTAGTCCTTGCCTATTAATCATTTTTGTAAGTGTATTCTTGTTACACCTAAATCAATATTCTTACTTAATGATATTTTTTTATTTTACTAAATCACTAAGTTATTACTCTCTATACAAAAATTTATATGTAATAACTCATGTTTCTTTGCATTCTATAAACGATATTCTTTATTACAGATTAGGTGATCAAGGAAATCCTATTACAAAGGTCTAGTAAAAATGGTGCTTCTTTCCTTCCTTAATCGATAAAATAGGCCTTTATGGGAGAAAGTGTTTCTTTTAATGATTGGCATGCAAGATATTCTCAAATTGTGTCTGTTGTTCTTCAATCCCATCAATTATGCTCCTCTACCCTATTGTCTACTAATGTTTGTACTTCTTGTCATTTAGGACAATTAGCCAACATGCCTCTAGCATCCTTATATCACAGGAGTCTTGGTCCTTTTGATATTATCTTCTTTGTTGTATAGGGTTATGCTCTTATTCGTTCCTCTTTAGGTCATAAATACTTTATTTTATATATTGATAATTTTACTGGATACATGTGAATTTAATTTTTTAATGATATAAGTGAAGTGTGCATTGCCTTTTTTTTTCTTCATTTTTAGGCCATGGTTGACTGACAATCTAACAATAAAATAAAAACATTTCATTCTGATTAGGGTGGTAAGTACCAAAGACTTAACAAATGTTTTACATCTTAGGTTATTATTCATTGTTTAGTCTATCCTTATACATATGAACAAAATGGGATTTTTGAACGTAAAATCTACACTTTGTGAATACAAGTCTTACTCTTTTAGCCCATTCCCATATTCTACTTAAATATTGGAACTATATCTTTGCCTATGCATGTTGATTAATCAATTTTCTTTCCAAAATGGGCTCAATAATTCCTCACCCTATAAGCTCTCCTTTCACAAAGAATCACATCTTTTTGACTTAAATTTTTTTTTACTGTTATGTCTTTTCTTTTTTAAAGCCATATAATCACTGCGAATTCTCTTTTAAAAATATCAAATTATGTATCTTAGACAATCCTGTGGTCATTATAGCATATTTGTTTTGATCCCTTTACTAGTAGAATATTTATCTCTCGTCACGTCTAATTTGATGAAAATATCTTTCCTTATATGCATCACTTTCTTCTTCTTATACTCCCAATAGTATGTAGCTTAATATAAAAGTAAAGAAAAATTTGAACTTAGCTCCTATGACATTATGCCTATAGCACTTTTTTCCTTTTCTGAGGATACTAATTCTTCTTATTTCCAAGTTTAGTCACCTACATCATCATCTCGTTCTCCATCGTTGTCCAAATCTCCACCTTCTCCAGTTGTATCTCCATCTATTGATTGGTCACTCCCATTAGCTTCCTTATCCACTTCTCCTTTAAGTGTATTGAGCTTATAGCTTATTCAACTACTTCCATACCTCCTCCAAATCCCCATCTTATCTCATCCCATGCAACTAAATTCATTTACTTTATATAAGAGAGCTATTAATGGTGCTACTAATACCTAAAAAAGAACCTCTAAAAGTATTGACCTGTTATAGATGGAATCACAAACTTATCATGAAAATAAAGATATTAAACAATAGTGGTAGGCTATAGATACTAAAATTAATGCTTTGTCTATCACAAGCACTAGGAACTTTTCTTCAAAATCATCAGGGTAAAATGATGTGGGGTGTAAGTGAATCTTTTGAATTAAGTGGCTATCCAATGATACTCAACAATCTAATGTTGACTATAAAGAGATATTCAATCTAGTTGTCAAGGCTATCACAATTTTTTTTACATCCTCTTAGAGTTGGCTAATTAAATAATTTGATATTAATAATGCCTTTCTCTTTAGTCATCTTAATGAAGTGGTTTGCACAAATCAACCTTAAGGATATATTAATTATCAACTTCTTGATTATGTTTTTCATTGCAAATACCTGTTATATGGTCTTAAACGGGTGCCTTATGCTTAATTTCAACATTTGTCCACCTTTTTTTACATTAGCACATCTTCAAATTCTCTATTGCTAAAATCTCCTTGTATATATTTACTAATGGACTTGACTATATTTTTCTCCTTTGCTATATTGATGACTTAATTTTCATAGGTTTTTATTTTCTTTAAAATTTATTCGACGCTCATAACAAGAATTTTGAACTCGTGCTAGGTCTCTTTGATTATTTTTATAGTAATTGAGGTTCAACATTTATCCTCTGACCTACTTTTCACTTAAAAGAAATACAATGAGACTCTTTTTTAACATACTACCATGACAAGCTACAAGCCCTATTCCATATAAATGGTAACTCATCTTATCCTTTCTAAAGACATTGGTATCCCTTTGAAAAATGATGATGAGTATAGTGGCATTATTAGTTCTTTAAAATATCTTACTTTAGCAAGAACAAATTTCATATGCTGTCAATTGAAATTATCAGTTTTTTCATTGTTCCACTGGTGCTCACTAGTAAGTAACTAAATGCCTCCTTCATTACTTGAAGGTATTGTTAATCATGATCTTTTTCTTCCCAAATATAATGATTTTCAATTATAATGTTTCTTAGAGAATGACTAGGGTATTTGTTTTGATGATCGTCACTCCATTAATGGTGTGAGATTTTGCTAGCTTCTCCCTAATTTCATAAGTAGTTAAGAAACAAAAGACAATCTCTCATTCATCTACAAAGGTTGAATATAAAGGTATTGCTAATGTTACTACTGAAATCCTTTGGATCAAATCATTATTACATGAAATAAGCTTTCCTTTACTAATTCCTATCTTCTTATGGTGTGACAATCTATATTATATTTATCCAAATTTAAATCCAATCTTTCATGCTCAGACAAAGCATATCATGATCATCTATCATTTTGTTCATGAACAAGTATCTAATGAATCCATCATTATTAATTTTATCTCTAGTAATGATCAAGTGGCCTACCTATTTACCAAAATATTAGGTACTTCTCACTTTAGACAAATTTATGCTTAGTTTTAGCTTTGACAGTGTATCAATTAGAATCTAGACAAATTGCATTTTGGAATCTAGAATCAACCTACACCTTTAATAATAATTAAAGTGAGCAAGTGTATTAACCAATATTTTAAAAATCAAACCGCATCAGCTGGTTCAATCGGAATAGTTTGAAATTGGTTAGTCATTAGGTTAAGTTTTATTAAAAAAATTATAATATTAAAAACTATCCAGTTAGTATAAAAACCAATCGATTAAACCGATTTTGTAAAATCAACCAAAACCTCGTAAATTTTTCTTACGCTTTTTTTTCACCAACCCATTTCTCCTTCTTTGTCTTGTTTTAGCTCCATTTATCATATACCATCTACCTCATATCAAAATCCTTATTGACTAACCAAAACAAAGATCTAGTGCTCTCTTTTAACAATACAAAAAAGACAAGATTTTGAAAGCAAAATAATCACGATGCTGGACTCTTAACAACCATTAAAAAAAACTAAGAGATGATTTCTTGAAGTTCATGACAATAGTGTAAGCAATAGAAACATCTATAAACCGGAGCTAATTTTCAATAGCTTGGAAGAAAGGATGCAATAGAAACATCTATAAACCCAAGGAGAGTGTTGTAGACTTAAGAATGCAATCAAGAAGAAGGTATAGTGAGAAAACAAGGAGAGTTAAACACCTATAGTAAGAAAAGGAGAGAGAGGCATTGCCAGAGGGGGGAGAGAGGCTCTATGATGAAAAGGAAATCGATGAAAAATGACAAAAGGGAAAAGAGAGCAAAGATCAAGAGATAGAGTAGAGAAAATGAAAAAAGAAACCATAGATTAACAAAAAGATTGAGATATAGAGAGTTTGAAAACTAATGAACATTAAAGCACCTGACAAACATTAAAATTGATCATGTATACAATTTTTTTATTTAAAAAATATTTTTAATGCCTCTTTCTAACCATGTTCTACTTCAGTAATAATTGTAAATCTTTAAGATTAAAGATTTTAAAATACATGTTTAAAATTTTAGTAAAATTATTTATAAATAAAATAACAATAATATCTAATATTTTCTTTTTTACTTAAATAAATAAGTATATAAATAAATATTATTTT
>JAOXYD010108876.1:0-11525 GCA_028565735.1 Pinacopodium congolense
GCATTTTCAATAATTGTGATATTAATTTTGAATTGATTTATCCTATTTTTATATCCTATTATGAAATTGATGATGAAATAATTTTCTTGAAGACAAGCAAATGTTTAAGTATGTGAGAATTGTTAGGGGTAAAATTGATAGAGTTTTAATGGTTAATTTGTTGAATTATCCCCTAATTCAGTGCTTAATTTCTAAATTTATGTCTTATTATGTTTAATTTGCAGGATGGAGCTTGAAGATGAAGATTAGAGCAAATATTAGAAGAAAGGGCCTTATTTTAGTCCATTAATGGTACTTTGCAATGGTCAGATTAATGGATGAATAGGGGGCTGTTATAGAGACAGAACTCGTCCATCAACAGTGGTCTCTTAGGGTGCCGTTGAAGGGAGGCAGCCACTATTGAAGGAGCAGTCAACAATTTTAACTCTAAATCTCCACAATTGCGGCTGTTGCATGTTACTACCTTATCTCCTTTGACAGCTAACACAAGTGAGAGTCCAGGGAGTCTGTATAACACAAGGAAAAACAACAACAACATGAAATTCATAAGAAAAAAAATCAGATCTAACTTAGTGAGAGATGCTCTTACTTCTCTCTTAGTTTTTCTTAGATTTTTTAAGCTTTAAACACTTGTAATTTGAGTTTTAGATTGGTTTTTGAGTTGCTGTTTATTGGAGATCAAAGTTAAGACGTATATCTGAGTTTTTAAACCATCATAGGGGGGTTTCTTAACTCAGATTATCACTTTATTTATCTGCTTTTCGATTAATCAAAGTTCATGTTCTTATGTGCATATTCTTGAATGTTCTTTAATTTTCTTGCAGGATCTTATAGAATTTGAAGCTGTGTTGATGTTCAGATCATGTTAAGGAATTCAAGACTTGTTCATGAGCTTTCTAAACATATTTTGTAACTTCTAAATTACTTATTTCAACTTATATTTTTGGATATATCAAAGTATATGGCTTAAAATGCATGTTTTGTAAGCTTTGATGATTATGTGTGGCTAAATCAAATTTCTAGCTTCGGATTGGTGTTTTAATGTTTTAGGAGAGTTTAAAGGCATGTAATAAGGTTTGACTTTGGACTGATCACTTAAGATTAAAGTAAAAGATAATCTAGGATCCGAGAAATCTACACAAGTTGTTGAAAAAATCAATAAATAACATAAATTAATCAATGAATGACCAAACTCTGATTATTTGTGAGAGTTAGAGATCTGAGATTGCAAATCCAAAAATTAACTTCTTGAAATTAAAGCTCATTGGCTAGATTTAAAGCATGATTAAACTTTAAACTAAGTTTAATGAAGAAAAGGTATAAGTCTTAACCATAACTTTTTATTGAATTCGTAAAGGAACTCTAATCTAGCCTTTAAAATCGTTTTAAAGCTCAATTAATTCATTAATCACCTTAGCTGGATTCCACAAATTAATAATTTTCAGTAATTTATAAATAATTTTATAATTCAAAATTGCAAGGTTTGATGTAAAATTAGGATAGTTTAGTATTTTCATCTTTTTAATTAATTAATTTTGAATTTCCTAGATAATTGTAATCTAATTAATCTGGTATTTAACTAAGAACTCCAAAATTTTTTCAGTGGGTTAGACACTCAGAGCCTGAAAATTACTCTAGTGTATTACTTGTTCGATAAGTGCACTTACTTTTCGTCACGTTAGTTTTCACTTAAATTGATCTTAGTTTGCAAAGTAAAATTGGTTTAAAAGAACTACCATTTTTATAATCATTCAACTAACCAACAGTCGACCGAATGAAGAAATAAGAAAGGTCGATTGAGCTAATTGACACTAGTTGATCGAAGTAATCGTAAGGAAGGATCAGTCGACTGCATAGAAGAATCGGCTGAAGCAGATAAAAAGGTTTTGGTCAACCGAATGACCATAGGTCGACCAAACAGGTAAGATGTTGAAGGTTGGTTGACCGAATGGTGAAGGTCGGTTGACCGAATACTATAGACTAGCATGTGAACGTTGGATAATGGTTATTTTTGCAACAGATATAACATTCAATAAGAAGAACGTTGGGAAACAACTAATTCTCCTTGTAAATAGTTTAAATAGGTGTGTTAAGTGTTGTTTATGCAAAAAAGAAGTGTAGAAAGTGTTTATACATTAGTCTTGAGTATTCTTGAGTGTATATAAGCTATTGGTGAAGTTGTGGTTGTATTTTTATGAGGGTAATTCTTAAGTCATACAAAAAAGCGTTGTAGGGTTATTCTTAAGCCTTAAAAATGAAGAGTAATAGGTTATTCTTAAGCCTTAGAAAAGGGAGAGTGATAGGTTATTCTTGAGCCTGTAAAAATAGGAATGTATTGTGTATTCTTATTGATTATAATAAGAAAAAAATCTCAACAGTAGTGTTGGGAACTGGATGTAGGGCAAGTGGATTACGCCAAACCAGAACAAATCGGTTGTGTATCTTCTTCCCTTTCTCTTTTATTTTTAAGTATTTAATTTAATTGTTTATTTATCTTTTGCAAATTATTATTGATTTTATTCTTGTTTTTTTTACTTAAAATTTTCTTAGAACCTAATTCACCCTCCTCTTAGGTACCATTTAGGGCCAATAATTGAAAAAGAAGGGAAGAAAGATGGAAAAATAGAGCACATCTTACAATTTGGTTATTTCACATCCTTTGTTTTCCTAATTTACTTTTTGGTTTATTAGTTCTTATTCTTGCTTTGCATTATAAAGAAATTTGACTACCTCCCTCAAAAGTTTCTTCCTTTTACTCTTAGCAAAGGTAACTATTGGCTTCCTCTCTTTAAGTTTTTTCCTTTTTAATCACACTTACACACACAAGAATACTCCTTTTGAACATTATCTTCCCTTTCTTTTCTTTTTTTCTTCTTTTCCTTTACATCTCTTTTCTTGGATTTTAAAAGCTAGTAATAGCCCCAATAGAGGAAGCATTAATTGCTTCACTACAACTACTACTGTGTAAGTTTTTTTAGGGTTCTGAGCTAATTTACAATTAAAATTTCATTCTTTAGATACTCTATCTCTTTACATGTCCCTATCTTTCCAATTCTCTCGATCGAGAATAGATTGAAAGGAAAATTTTTATTTTTTTTACTAGTTTAACCAATTAATAACAATTGGTTGAACTAGTCGGTTAATGCATAACTAGTCAATTTTTAATAACATCAATTTCTCTACAAAACTCAATCGATTAGCCAATCGCTTACAGATAAATCAGGTTGAATTGACTAATCCGATCTAGTTTTATAATCATTGATATGGATCTTCCACCATAATATATGGCATCAATAAGGTAGAGTGAAAAGATCAACAAACTGATGAAATCATTATATAGATTGAAATAGTCTTTAAGAGTACGGTGTGGAAGGTTAAAAAGTTCATGGTAACTTTTGGATATCATTAAAGTAATTTAGACCATACTTGATTTTTAAAAAGGAAGCAAGATAAAATTGTTTCTCTTATTATATATATAGATTACATAGTAATAACAAGAAATGATCTAGACAAAAGGAAGCATTGTAAGATTAAATGAAAGATTTTAGTTGCTTGAAATACTTCCTTAGAATCGAAGTCTCTAGATTAGAGAAAGAAATATTTTTGTCCTAAAGGAAGTATGTAGAAGACCTATTACCAAAAATTGGTATATCATTATGTTAATAAGTTAATACACCAATTGAGGAAATTCTAAAGTTATGTGTTGAAGAAAATCAAGTATCAGTTGACAAAGGAAGATATCATATGTTTGCAGGGAGACTTATGTATTTAGCCCACATAAGACCTGACCTTACCTTATACATTGAGTATTGTTAGCTAATTTATGTACAATCCTAGAGAACAACATATAAAGGTTATTGTTAAACTAAAGGGTTTAAGTTAATGTTTTTTTATGGTGACAAAAAAAATTTATTACTAATGATTGTTAAACTAAGAGAGGCTCTAATCTTGTGTTTTAATGATAGCAAAACACTATTGTTACTAATTTTTGAGTTTTGATGCATTTGTAAGATAGATTAATGTAAAAGTGAAAACAAATATTTGTGGAGCTAGGGTAGAAGAGCTAAAGCACTGGATGATCAAGAATGGAAGATCAAGAGTGAGGATCAAGTCATGAAGATCAAATTTAGATAGGTTTAAGTTGAGGTTTTGTTAGCCTATGTTTGAAGTTTGTGTATGGGAACAAAATTTGTATATTTTAGTTGTTGTTGTCAAGGTTACTCTTCACCCATTTGAAAGTAAGATTGTTGGGTTTCTCTTGACCCTTAGAATTCAAGATTGTTATATAAGTTTCTCTTAACCTTTGAATAAGATTGTTGGGTTACTCTTCACCCTTAAAGTAAGAATGTAGAGGTTTCTCTTGACTTTGGAAACAATATTGTTGTAAGGGTTATTCTTAACCTAATTAAAGTAAGATTAGTCTTTTAGTGAATTTCCAACAAGTAGTTGGAGAGAGGACAAAGTTGATAAGTGTGTTTTAGGTTGTATTTTTATGTTGTTTTCTATGCGTTTTAAGTATTTCTTTGTGTGTTTTAGCATTAATTTACTTGTTCTTTTGCATCTTTTCATGATTTTAGATGTTTTTAATTGTTTCTTTTGATTGTTTAGTGTTTGAGGGTAAGTTTTAAGTTGTTCTAGGGATGGTTTGATGCACTTTGATGGTAGATTGTGCAGGTAGCAGAAATTCAGCTAAAGATGAAGTTTCAAGTGCTTTGGATGACTTATTATGTAGACTTATAGAGCTCAGATGGAAATAAAATTTGGAGGGAAGAAAGATTTGGATGTGAGAAAGCTGTAGTTAAAATTTTAACTTAATTGGAGATCTGGAGCCAAATTTGTGGCCAAAGGAGTGAAGAGTGTTTAAAGCTGACAGAGGGAGGTATCATGATGACGGCCTCCAAAAACAAAAATCTAGTGTCACTATCGTGACAGTAAGAAAGGCCTGTTCTGAGGAAAACACGGGATTTTAAGTGGTTTAACCTTACGTTTAACTTATATAAGGGCTCTAAACCCTAGGAGCCTCCATCTATCATTAAGATAGCACCCAAAAAAAGGAAAGGAGGTAGGTTTTGGTGGCCAGCTAAGAAGAGAAACAAGAATCTACCTTAGGAAGAGTGGTGACAACCTCAATACCCAGTTTTTCTAGCTTGTTAGAGTAGAAAGGAGGAGTTCCTGACTTTATCTAGTTTTTATTCTTTCCTCTTTATTGTTTCTTAGTATGAAAAATATGGATTTTGTCGGATTGTTAATGATTATGAGTAGCTAAACACTTTGTAAGAGTTTTTCTTGAATTATTTGTGGAACTCATGTGTTTTTTATTCAATTAATGATACTTTATGATAATTAGAAATCTTAGATCTAGCATACTTGGAACAAGAAACAAAAGGGAAGTAAATTGGGATAGAATAACTTATAATCTTAAACCTTGGTTAACAAATTATTGTACTTTATTTCAATTGGTTGTTTATTGTTAGTTTAGTTAATTTTAGTTTAATTTCCAATTTTTAATCATTTGCAACCATTTTCTTAAATAAAGTACAACCTGAGTTAAGTGGTGACTAAGCTTAATCTTTGTGGGAACGATATCTACTTCCTTACTACAAGTTACGACCCATACACTTGTGGTATTATAGAGTAAAATAAGTTAGATAGTTTTACAAAATCATTAACAAGTTTTTTACGTCGTTGCCTGGGATTGTTTGTTTATCATCTTATTTAGTTTGGGTGACTTTGATTTAAGAGTTTTTTATACTTTTCCTTGTGAATTTGCAGGTGGATGAACATAAGGAGTACAAGAAGGTCTAAAGAGCTTAGTAAAGAAGAGGTGTCTAACACCATAAGGCACGAAAGAGAGTTAAGAAGAGATCAGCGCTAAGAGGCACTACAAAGTAATATGGCGAAAGAAGGAGAGCAAGGAGGAGCCAAGAGGACATTGATGGATTTCATGAGGCCAGGTTTCAGTCTTTAAGGAGTTGTAAGGCCTGCAGTTCAATCAAATAATTTTGAAATCAAGCCTACACTCCTCAACATACTTCAAAGTAGTGTGCAGTTCTATGGGCCATCCAATGAAGATCCTAATGCCCATTTAGCTAAATTCTTGGAGATTTGTGTTATTTTTAGGTTTAATGGAATGTCAGATGATGCTATGAGGTTCATATTATTTCTTTCACATTAAGGGGTCAGGTAAAGGCATGGTACAACTCCCTTAATTCATGACAGATAACCACATGGGAGCAGGTTTCCCAAGCTTTCCTTACCAAGTACTTCCCACTAACTAAGACAATAAGAATTATAAAGAAAATTACAAACTTTCAGCAAAGTGATGGGGAGTCATTATATGAAGCTTGGGAGAGGTTCAAAGAATTGCAAAAAAGCTGCCTACACCACAATCTTCCAAGAGAGTTCTTGCTACAGATATTCTACAATGGTGTTAATTAGAACACAAGGGGGACCATAGATGTAGCTACTACATGATCATTGATGAGAAAAACCATTGATGCAGCTCATAAACTTTTGGAAGAGTTGGCGAGTAATAGTTGTATATGGTCAAGTGAGAGGAGTAGACAGGAGCAAAAGGGGTAAAAAGGGATGATACCACTTGACTCGGTAACAACATTACAAGTTCAGATTATAGCCCTTACCAAGTAGTTGAGCAACATGCACGGAGCATCTTCATCTACAGTTAAGGCCATACAATTTACTGTGAGCTTTGCAAACAAGACAACCATGATACGACTGGATATTTCTTATTAGGAGCTAGTGGCATGAAGCAGATAAATTTTGTAGGCCAGCTGCAAAGAGATAACAACCCATACTCTAACACTTATAATCCTGGGTGGAAAAATCACCCCAATTTTGCTTGGAATACTATCAATGCAGGTAGCCAAATGAGAGTTCAAGAACCTCCTGGATTTTAACAAAAATGATTTGGGTCTTTTGAGAGCAGTATAGATAAGATGATGGATAAGCTAATAGATGTCTTGGGCTTCAAATTGATAAGTCAAGAAGAAAATCGGAAGAGGATGTTTGCAAGTCAAGAGGAGAATCATAAGCGGATGGAGGCCAATTTTGGTCATATCACCAAGAACTATGCCTTATCTATCCATAACTTAAAAGTACAGGTAAGTTAACTTTCCAATGCCTTTTCTTTTAGAAATATAGGTGGCCTATTAAGCAACACTAAAGCCAACCCGAATGAACAACTTAAAGCGATCACAATTAGGAGTAGCAAGCAATTAGAGGACCCAAGTGTGCAAAAGGAGAGCTATACAAAGGAGAAAGGCAAGGAGATAAAAGAAGAGAAGAAAGAAGAGAAAGAAGAAGAGAGGTCATATGTACCACCACCACCTTATAAGCCTAAACTTTCGTATCCACAAATGGTGAGGCAACATCAGGTAGACACCTAGTTTTCTAAGTTTTTGGAGAAACTGAATAAGCTTCAGATTAAATTGTCATTGGTGGAAGCCTTGGAATGTATGCCTAAGTATGCAAAGTTTCTCAAAGACATGCTGACTTATAAACGAATTTGGGAGGATAACCAGACGATAACCTTGACGGAGAATTGTAGTTTGATCATCTCAAGTATAATGCCTTCAAAACTACAAAATCTAGGGAGTTTTACTATTCCATGTGTTGTTGGTGATTTTGAATTTTTTAAATGTTTATGTGATTTAGGTGCAAGTATTAACTTGATACCTTTGTCTGTTTTAAGAAAATTGGGATTATGAGAGGTCAAGCCAACATCCATGCTCATTCAGCTTACAGATCAATCTATCAAGAGACCATTTGAAGTTGTGGAATATGTGTTGGTAAAAGAAGATAAATTTATCATTCCTATTAATTTTATAGTGTTAGATTTTGAGCAAGATAGAAATTGTCCCTTGATTTTGGGTAGGCCCTTTATGAATACTGGTAAGGCATTAGTGGATGTGTATGAAAGAAAAATTGTTTTAAGAGATGGTGATGAGCAGATTGAATTTAATATGTCTAAATCTTCGAAGAAGTCGATAGATGGTACTGAATGTGTGAAGATTGATGTTGTGGATGAGTGTGTGAAGGAAGTCGAAGAGGAAGTCGATGAAGTTAGTAAAATGCACAAGGATAATAGTGTGAGAGAAGAGGAATTATATGAGGACGTTGAGCTAGAGAAGTTGGAGAGAACAGATATACCCACACCACCTTCCATTGTTAAACCCCCTGCTTTAGAGCTTAAACTCTTGTCTTATTACTTGAGATACATCTTTTTAAATAAGGACCATACCCGGCCCATCATTATCTTTAACCAATTAGATTTTGAGCAAGAAGAGAAAATGGTGGAAACTATTAAAAAGAGGATGAGAGCCATAAGGTGGCAAATTTATGATATTATGGAGGATTAGCCCCAATGTGGTGATGCATCAGATTAACCTTGAAGATAGATGTAAAACATCAAAGGAGATACAAAGAAGGTTAAATCCACACATGCAAGAAGTTGTGAAAAAGGATGTAGTGAACCTTTTGGATGCGGGGATCATTTACCCCATTTTAGATAGTGAGTGGATAAGTTCAGTACAGTGTGTACCTAAGAAGGGAGGTATGACAATGATGGAGAATGAAAAAAGTAAAAAGATTTCTACTAAGATCATCACAAGTTAGAGAGTCTGTATTGATTATTGGAAGCTCAATTTGGCCACCAAAAGAGATAATTTCTCTTTACCTTTTGTGGACCAAATGATTAAGAGGTTGGCCATGTAGTTTTCTATTTTCTTGATAGAAACTCAAGGTACAATCAAATATTTATATACCTATAAGATAAGGATAAGACCACTTTCACTTGTCCTTATGAAACTTTTGCTTATAAAAGGATGCCTTTTGGTTTATGCAATGCACCTGCCACATTCCAAAGCTGCATGATGGCCATTTTTTCAGACATAAATGAGAACTTTATGGAGGTATTTATGGATGAATTATGTCTTTAAAGATTCTTTTGATTATTGATTGTTTAATTTAAACCAAGTGCTTCAAAGATCCAAGAAGTATCATTTAGTCCTGAATTAGAAGAAGTGTCACTTTATGGTCCAAGAAGGAAATGTATTGGGTCATAAGATCTCAGATAAAGGTATAGAGCTAGATTGAGTTAAGACAAAAGTGATTGAAAAGCTTCAACCTCCTACCATCATCAAAGGCATCCAGGCTTTCCTTGGTCATGTAGGGTTCTGCAGACGATTCATTAAGAATTTTTCTCTTATAGCTAGACCCTTGACTCATTTATTAGTTAAAGATGCGCCCTTTATGTTCGATGATGATTGTTTGGATGCTTTTAACAGATTGAAGAAGGTACTTACAATAACACCCATTTTGACTTTGCCAGATTAGTCGCTTCCCTTTGAGATTATATGTGATGCAAGTGACCATGTCATCAATTGTGTGCTTGAACAGCAGAAGGAGAAGAGTTTGCATTTCATCTATTATGCAAACAAGACTTTGACAGGGATATAATTGAATTGCACCACTACAAAGAAAGAGTTAATTACAGTGGTATTTGTATGTGAGAAATTTCGTTATTATCTTTTGAGCTCACAAGTTATTATTTTTATAGATCATGCAGCGTTGCATTATCTCTTTGTTAAGAAAGATGCCAAGGTTAGGCTTATCCGGTGGGTACTTCTACTCCAAAAGTTCAACCTTGAGATCAAGACAAAAAAATAGTAGAAAATGTTATAACGGACCCCCTATCAAGACTTGAAGGAGGGTACTAAGAAGAAAAAGAAGAAATCAAGGAGCATTTTCCTGATGAGGCTTTAATAATGGTAGAAAATCCTTTTCGTCTTTAGTTTGTAGATATTTCTAATTACCTCTCAGGTGGTATTATTCCCCTAATCTCTCTTATCAACAAAGGAAATGTTTTGTGTTTCAATGTTTTCACTATATTTATGATGACCATGTTATTTATAAGATATGTGTTGACAATGTGATTTATAGATGTATCCCTGAAGATGAGATGCCTGAAATTTTAATGTAATATCATAGCTCACTTTATGCAGGGAATTATGAAGCTAATAAGACAATTGTTAGAATCTTATAGTGTGGATTCCATTGGCCAAACTTGTTCAAGAATACTTAAGATTTTGTGATGAAGTATGATAGATGCCAGTGAGTGGGAAACATATCGAAGAGGGATGAGATGCCACTCTCCAACATCATAGAAGTTAAGATATTTGATGTGTGAGGCTTGGATTTCATCGGACCCTTCCATCCTCCCTATGTAATACTTATATCTTAGTTAGAGTTGATTATGTTTTCAGGTGGATAGAGGTCGTAACTACTCCAAATAATGATGGTAAGTTGGTGCAACGATTCATCAAGAAGATTTTTATTAGATTTGGAGTTTCTAGAGCGATCATAAGTGATGAAAGGAGTCACTTCTGCAACAAACCCTTTGAATATCTATTGAAAAGATACAATGTGCATCATCGAGTGGCTACTCCTTACTGTCCACAAAAAAGTGGCCAAGTGGAGGTCGTGAATAGGGAATTAGAGAAGATTTTAGAGAAGGTGGTGAGTATTTCAAGAAAGGATTATGTTTTGATGTTAGATGACATATTGATGACACATTTTAAGGGTATAGAACAACTTTCAAAACATCTCTAGGTACTACTCCTTATAGACTTGTGTATGACAAGGCTTGCCATTTACTTTTGGAGTTAGAGCATAAAACCTATTGGGTAATTAGAAAGTTTAATATAGATTGGAAGCTTGCGGGTGAGAAGAGATTACTACAACTTAAGGAATTGGAAGAGTTGAGGTTTGATGCTTATGAAAATGTCAAGTTGTACAAGGAAAGGGTTAAACAGTGGCATGATACTCACATCAAGAAGAAAGAGTTTAAGAATGGGGCCTTGGTGCTTTTGTTTAATTTAAGACTTTGGTTGTTTCTCATAAAGCTTAATTCAAGATGGAGCAACCCTTCAAGTTTATTCAAGTGTTTCCCCATGGTGCTTTGGAGATAGAAAATGATAAGGGTGAAAACTTTAAGATTAATGGGCATAGGTGCAAGCTTTATCTTGGAGGAGATCTCTCACATAAAAAGGAAGTGTTTTCTTACCTTTCCTTTACTCTTCTTGATTGAATTGAAGATTGGTTAAGCTCACGACCATAAATGAAGCATGTTAAGTTTAGTTTTTAAGTTGTTCAATGTGTTTATGCATAGTTTTTAAGTGTTTCTTGCTTTATCTTCATCTTTTCTTTAGTTTGATTGATGTTTTTGAGTAGTTTTTGTTGTTAAATCTTGATTTAAAAAGCCTAGGTTGGATTTATTTCAAATGGAGGTCATTTGGGGTGAGTTTAGGCCGTATAAATTTTGTCACCCTCATAACAGGGCCACGAGGGTGACAGAAGTTTTAAGCAAAAGGGGTGTCACGATTGTGACAACGTAATTTCTAAAAACCTAATTATAGGGTTCAAAACCCATCTTTTCTCATTCTTTCCTACTTCTTTCTCCTACCCACTCCCTCCTCTCTCTATTCTCAACACTCCCATCTAGCCCC
>JAOXYD010108887.1:0-11525 GCA_028565735.1 Pinacopodium congolense
ATAATACATTTATAGATCATTTTATAAATTTTATAAAATTTAGAAATTAATTTATAATTTTAAATAATTATCCGAAACAATACTGATATTGACTGGTACTGGTACCGTACCATTTTTTAGATAAATTCAGTACTAGTAACAGTACAATATTTAAAACACTGATATATTCTCTATCACCAATTTTTATATTTAAAAGATAAAAATAAAAAACAACAACCTCTTAATTTATAAGCAACTACAAGTATATTTACTAAAAAGTTTCACGAACATTTGTATGCATAATTTAAAAGATTTAAATTTATTAATTTGTATGCATAATCTAAGTTATATTATTTATTTTCCATTTTCTTTCTCGTGATTATTATTTTTTTTAGTATTATTATTTCAAAAGATTATCTCCACCTAGTACAACCTGCCGAACTCCATGTTTATCGGCAGCTTCAAGTTCTGACACCAATTTCACCATAATCGCACATTCATCGCCGCAAGAGTCAAATGGGTTTGCGACCCATATCTAGACGAAGTTGTCTTTAGAGAACTGAACCTTAAACAACTCATTTCTCTCAAGAACCAAATCGTCTTCTCTCCTTTCAAGTTCCTCCCTTTACCGTCTCGGTCCCTCCTTAAACCTTCCCACCATTGCCCACAAGTTCTTCAACAAGTACCCTTCGATTTTCAACCAATTCCAACCCCCCTTCTCAAGGAAGAGAAGTAAATTCGCAAGTCCCCGTGTATTAGGGATGATACTATGAAAAGGTTAGCTAAGGGGATATTTAGTTAGGTTGTGGATTGTGGTTTTGTGTTGTGGTTGTTGTATTTTTTTATTAGTAATTGTGTTTTTTTAATCAATTTCTGTACTGTATTAGTGTGTTTTCTTTATTGATTTTTGTGTTTGAAAAAACAAGAAACTAAAACTAAAAACGAAAGCCAAAATAAACAAGGTCTAAGTTTTTAATGCTTGCTAGAGTAACAAGATTGTCGTTGCATGTTATTGATGGGTTCAAGTTTGATTTCGGTTTGCCCCATGATTATATAACCTCTGTTTTATCATATTATCCTGATTACTTCAATGTTTATGAAACTGATGGTTGTCTTTTTCTAGAGCTAGTTTCTTGGAAAGATGAATTGATTGTGTCCGAAATGGAGAGAAGAGTGGTGGTAGATCGGAATTTGAGGGATGTTCAGAAAAGGGAGCATATTGGGTTTCCTTTAAATTACTCAAAGGGGTTTGATTTGGTGAAGAGAGTGAAAGATTGGGTTTTTTAAGTGGCAAGATTTGCCCTATATATCTCCCTATGAAGATGCCTTTCATTTGGACCCAGATGGAGATTATGCAGAGAAATGGATTATGGTTAGTGTTACATGAATTAATGTGGTTATTAATTTCGAAGAGGACATAGAAGTATAATATGCTTCGTTTGGGAGATTATTTGATTACTCAATTTGATGTGAGTAACAATGGCAACCAGTAACAATGCAACGAGTTCTTCCCCCATGAAAGCAACCTCGAATGAAGCATTCTAAGATGAAAACCCTCTCGATTACGCGCTTCCTCTGTTAATCCTTCAAATATGTTTGGTCGTCGCCTTCACCATACGATGGAGCGAGCGCGAGAGAGAGAGAGAGAGAGAGAGAGAGAGAACACAAGAGGCGTTGAGGACGAAGGAGAGGAAACCATAGGGTTGGATCGGTTGTTTATAACCGATTAAATCAGACGGTTAAATAAAAACTGTCTAATTTTTAAGTTTACAGGTTTTTAAATAAAATCGAATCGGTAAATAGGCCGGTTCCGAATTAACTAGGTCGGACAGGTCTGTCGGTATAATTTTTCAAACCTTGCAAAATTGAATAAAAATAAAGATGGTAAAGTTGTGAATGTAAAGCAATATCGAGATATGATTGGTAGTTTGTTTTATTTAACTATTAGTAGACCTGATATTATGTTACATGTATGCTTATGTGTTTGATTTCAATCATCATGTAAAGAATCTTATTTATTAGTTGTTAAACATATGTTATATTTGAGTGGTATATTACATTTAAGACTTTGGTATCCTATGAATGCATGTTTAGACTTAATTGGATATTCAGATGCTAATTATATAGGAAGTTTATTATATAGAAAAAGTACATTCAGTGCATGTCATTCGTACGCAGTGCATTAGTCTCATGATTTTATAGAAAATAAAATTATGTTGTATTATCTATAGCAAAAGTTGAGTATCTAGCCGCTGGTAGTTGTTGTATTTAATTTTATAACTTGGACAATAACTTAGAGAATATGGTTTAGATTTTAATAAAGTTTCAATAAGATGTGATAACACAAGCACTATATGTCTAACAAAGAATCCTATTCAATGTTTTAGAACCAAGTATATAGAAATTAAATATCATTCCATTAAAGATCGTGTTTAAAATGGTGATATTGAACTTGAATTTATTGAAACTATATATCAATTAGCAGATATTTTTACTAAATTTTTGTATGAAGAATGTTTTTGTATAATTAGGAGAGAAATAGGCATGATAGATGGCCATTCTTTATGACAAAGTTTTTAGTCTTCTCAAACTTAAACTTCATACATCTTTTCCATGTGTTTATATCTTTTTGTTAATTCCAAAAAGGGGGGTGAAGGGGAGTGTGTGATATTATACTTTTTTTAGGGGGAGTTTGTTTCTTGCATGGATTTAGGGGAAGTTGAATTGGAATGGAATTTGAATTCTTATTTAATTTAGGAGGAGTTTTTGAATTCATGTGATATTTGATTTATTTGATTTATGAGCTTAATTTTCATACTATCACATAGTTTTGTTATCACTAAAAAGGGATAGATTTTTTGAACCAACAAAGGTTCCACCTTATTTTTATGATGAAAAAATAACTCTATTACTAATTTTATATTTAAGTGTATTGAAAGATAGGTATTTGGAAGAAGTTCGAGTGTATTCGCTTAAGGAGTCTCAAAGCTAAATTGGAATTTATAAAGATCATATATGAATATTCAAAATGATGAAGAAGTAAATTAGTTTTAAGTATAGGTTATCCATGTAATTTTTACTATAAGTTTTCCTCGACTTGTTTTTGGTCATTCAAAAGGTTCACTCATACATACTTGCACTCATGACTTAGAAAATCCATGTAGGGCATAAATCAAGAGGACTTATATGTTTTGATATGTATATGTAAAAAATTCTCTTGATGGTTTTGGTTAAATAAAAATACATGAATTAATAAGGTTAGTAAATTAATATGAATTGGAAACTAGCATGAACTTAGTTTATAAATAATTAAGTGTTTTGGTTGCATGTTTGGGATTGCTTAACATTTGTTGGGGTTTGTTTTGTTTTTTAATGTTTGTTAGATTACTAAGTTTGAAGTTGTGCTTATAAACCAATATGAGTTGATTGAGCAAATGTGTATCGATCAACCAAATATAATCTATCGGTCAACTAAATGTTATGAAATCAGAAGTTTAAGATCATAAGCAATCATATTTTGCAACGGTAAAGTGATTAATTGATTATAACATTGGGGATTCGGTAATCAAATTGGGTATAAATAGATGTGTTAACAATTTTTTTTACTACTAAGGATGACAATTAAGTCTCCTAAGTTTACATAGAATTATCCTTGAGTGCTCTTAGTGTTTTAATGTTATTTGTGTCAAATTGTATAAGGCTTTTTGGTATGCATTTATCAAGTTTTGTGAGAGCCTCTACCTTATACCAAAGCGATTAGAGTAAAATACTTTTAAGTGCTGTTTTTGGTAACATTATGAGGTTGTTCTTTAATCTTAAAAAAAGAACGAGAAAATGTTATCTTTACGCCATAAAAAGTATCTTGTAATTCTAACATTATAACTCTTAACAGCTTGAATAAAATCATTTCAACAAGTTGTGTTGGGAACTAGACATAGGGGCAAGTGGACTACTCTGAAAATGTATAAATTGGTGGTGTATTTCTTCTCTATACTCTTTTAATTTTACATACTTACTTTGCTTTATCTGTTTAATTTAATAGTATTGTCTAACTTCCGTATTTGATAAATTTATTTTGTACATCTTAAAAGATTTTTTTATCACCTAATTCACCCTCTTAGGCTCCATATAGATCTAACAATCATTGTAAATAATTTGCATGGCACTGTGACTATCACATAAGATAGGAACTATAGAAGAAGATGAGAAACTCATAACTTGAAGCAATCATTGTAACTAGAGAAACTCAAAGGTAGTGTCAACAAGGACTTGATATTTTGCTTCTGTGCTAAAGCGAGAGACAACTATTTATTTCTTACTATGTCATGAGATGAGGGATATATTAAGGGAAAAAAATAACCAATAGTGGATCGCTGATTAGTGGGATCTCCAACCCAATCGACATCAGACTATGCCTACAACTCTAATGGAGACAAATGATGAAAGTGAATGCCATGAAATAAAGTTTCTCTAGCATACAGAAGAATACGGAGCAGTAGAAAAGTGAGAGAAACGAGGTGCGGACATGAATTGACTGACAATATGAACAACACGTGTAATATTTAGATAAGATACAATGAGATATATAAAATTGCCAACTAATTAAGGATAAAGTATACCTTCACTGAGAAGAGTCACATCAGTAGTAGAAAAATAATCATTATGCTCAAGTGGAGTGCTCGCAGTCTTAGAATCAGTAATGCCAGTAAGAGATATGAGATTGGTAGCATACTTTACTTGAGACAAATAATAACCCGTGCCATCAGATGATACTTCAAGATCTAAAAAATAATTGAGATTTCCAATACCTTTTATTTCAAACTATTGATGTAGAAAAAATTAAAGAGTGAAGATACCCTGTTTGCCATCACTTGTTATAATCATATCATCCACATAAAGGAGAAGAAAAGTACACCCTTAATTAGTTTTGTGGAGAAATAGGGCATGATTATAAGGAATAGAGTGAAAACTAAGATATCAAATGGTGGAGTTAAATTTTCAAACTAGGTCGAAGGAGCTTATTTGAGTCCATATAAAGCTTGGTAAAGACGACAAACTTTAGGGAGGATGAAAATACCTTATAAAAGGTTTTATATATGCTTCTTTTTTAAGATCGTCATTAAGAAATGCATTTTTTACATCTATTTAGAATAAGGCCCAACGTTTGCTAGCAGCAACTATGAAGAAGAGAACTATAGATGGATTCAAACTCATCGCGAAGAGTCATCAACAACAGATATGTTGACGGTCATGGGGATTTCCATAAATGGTGGTTGCAGTAAGGCTTGGCCTTGCTAGATCTCTAAAGGCTAAGTAATTTCATAGTTCCAGTAATTCTAACACAAAATTATGAATTGTTTAGCTAGTTTGTTGTTGCATCTAATGAAGTTTTCGATAAAATTGAAACTGATTAACATCTTTAGATATAGAATAATTATTATGTAAAAAATTTCATACCTCCTTAACTATGTCAAAGCATCAAAAATCAAACTCGACCACTTTAGCATATATATTGTGAAACCATGTCAAGATCTGATGGTTCATATCATCCTAAGATACCAAGCATTCTGTAAACTTTTCTTCTTCTTCATCGACCTTCTTAGTTGGTTTCCATATGTCATTAGTAATAATACGTCAAAGCCTTTTCTTAAGAAAGCTACACATTTTCTCAACCCACAAATCATAATTTGATCCATCAAAGATAACATTGATAGAATTTAGGTTGTATTAAAGTAGTTTAGAGACGAATATAATAAGAATAAAGTAATAAAAGGAAAGAACTTATATATATAGTATTATAATTGAACCAATATAACCTCAAAAATGGATTCAGAGCACTTCAAAACCTTACGAATCGATCTGGATTATGAAGAAACTAGATAAAGGATGGTTGAATCAGTTGGTCAAAGTACTGGTCAATGGGTTTAAAATGAAGTGAATCGAACTGAACCAAACCAAACCAAGTGGGGCTAACGTAGCACTTACGAGGATCCACATGGATGAATGGTAAAGAGACACGTGTCAAGAATGTGATAACATGATGATAACTAGGATGATGGCGTGGCAAAGAGGATCTAATCAAGGGTTGACAAGTGGCGCTGACGTATATGACATATGGCAAGGTCGTCTAATAATCTGCTAACATGTGGCAATGTTGATGATGTGTTCATTGCTGAAAACAACGTCATTTAAAGTTGGGGTTTATCCTGGCTTAAACAACTTCATAAAGGGTGTCTTCTTCCTCAAGATAAAACAACGTCGTAGAGGTCATCTTCTTCTGCAACTGTCGAAAACTTCGTTAATGGTGACAAAAGGTTCAAGTGGTGTGTGAGGGCGAGGGCTGTGGTGCTTTGAGAAACAGTTTGCACTGTTGTAATCTAGAAATGGAGAAGACAAATATGATGTATAGCAAAATATGGAAAGATGAACAGATAGCCCAAAAATCCCATATGAAGTTTACTACCATGAGATAAGAAAAAGGAGGAAAACCAGAAAATAAAGGGCTAACATAATAGGGAAAAAGAACTTAAAAAAAGATGAACTCCTTGCTATAAACTTGTCTCTAATACCATGTAGAAATAAAAGAAATAAAGAGAATTTAATGTTTCCATGTGTTTATACTGTAGAGGCATAATGCCTTTATATACACAAAATTGTTACGGTTTAATATAAGTCAATCTACACAAATCTAATATGTGATAAGAGCTAATCTATATAAGATTCAAAAGATAAAATATGGAAGAGATTAGATAGAATCTAAAGGAGATTTGATGTTATTAGATGATACATTCACACATATGTAGAGGTTGATTACAGACGTAAACACATATGTTTACTAAAATAGGTAATAAGATGCCCAGATTGTTTGAGCACCACATGAATAAAAATGCCAAAGGCATTTGTTTAAAGTAAGAAAGGCCCCGAAAAATCAAGTAAAGCCAATATTGAAAGAAAAGAATGTTTGTGGAGTGTTGTTTTAAGAGTAAGGAAGGTAGGGTCGGCCTCAAGAGTCTAAAGGAAAGGATGTTTACAGAGGAGTTTAGTTAAAGGAGCTACGATTAAGGCAAACCCTGCCACAAGTTGGTGATAATAATTGGTAAGCCCCAGAAATGTATGAAGCTATATGACAGAAGTAGGCGTGGCCAAGCTTAGAACTCCTCCATTTTGTCAAGATCTCCATAGACTCCTTTATGGTGAACTAGATGACCTAAATACTTCAAATAAGAACAACCAAATTCACATTTAGCAAGTTTAGCATGCAAAGAATGGGCATGTAGAAGTGTAAGGACTTCACAATGACGTTGGAGATGGGACAACCAATTGGAGCTGTAAATGAGTATATCTTTAAGACAACTAATTGGAGCTATAGATGAGTATATCTTTTTTTAAAAATAGCACAAACTTCCATAGGAGATGCCTAAAAACTATGTTCATAAGAGATTAAATGGTATTAGGAGCATTCGAAAGGTCAGACGGAAGGATAGTGAATTCATAGTGGCCTTCATGGCTTTGGAAAGCTATGATCAGAATGGTGTCTAGGTGGAGTCGCACCTGATGGTACTCAGAACGAAGGTCTAATTTGAAAAAAACAGAGACATCGTGTAGTTCATCCAAGAGCTTTTTAACATTAGGTATGGGGAATTTGTCCTTTATGGTAATGACATTTTTCATATAAAAGCACTAGGAACTATCTTTTTTATTAACTAAGAGAATCAGTAGGACAGATTAAACCGATGATGAGTGTGACATCCTAAAGCACACTTGTCTTTCAAAGACCCACTTTATAAACACTTGTCTTTAAATGAGACAAGAGATGGCCACATGTTTACAACCAAGGACACCTCAAGGCCACTTGTCATGCTTTCTTATGCTCTTCTCTTCTTTATGTACTCCAAACAATTCACTTCAAGTTTTGAAATGATTTAGTCTTCCACTTTTCATAGTTTCTTACTTCTTAAGCCTTTGGACAGCTCTTTTAATACAGGTACATGACTATAGGCAAATACATTAGGTCTTAACCAAAAGCGTAATTTCAGTTTGATGCCATATGATGTTATTTAGTCTAATAGATTTTGTATCTATATATCTTTGGGTCATGAAGTCTGGTTAGCTAGCAGATTAAACCTATCAAATAGTTAAGTCAAAAGGCAGGTAAGGTTAACTTGAGACTACATCGTTATATTGTGTGTTGCATACAAACTTGTGTTTATCGATTTTTAAAATATTTTAGACACGTGATAACAAAATATGTGTTTTTTTAGAAATATATGAGTTTTATATTGAATTAGTAAAATAAAACATGATAACAGTTGTGATATATATTACATATTTTATGACTAATAATGTTTGATTCATTAAGAAAAGTGAAATTTGGACATAGTTTTGCATTATATGACATGTATCGCTTGATTATTCAAAAAATGTGATATATATATATATGCTTCAATGATGTATTATGATTAAGACTTGATGAATTCTATTTATAAAGCATATTGATACTCAGTTATAACAAATTGAGTTAAAGAACTGTAGTGAATTAGTGACTTGTCTACGATAAGTTATATTCGATGATTTTTTATATTGATGAGTTGTTGAGTTCTAAATGAGATGTAACTAGGTACATGTCCGTGAAGCAAGTACGGCACATCCTAAGTCCCAAAGATGTCCTATGTCAATAATTAGATACCAAAGTAGTACCGAATTTATCCCAATTCCCAATAATACCCTATGTCAATAATTAGATACTGAAGTGGTACCGGGATACTACATGTGATTGAACGAGAGGAATACCCTATACCGATATTTATATTTGTGATTTTCTTTCGATATTAATTATGAAATGTAAAATAAGAGTGCTACAATGAACATCTTCGAAACTAACCTTGCAATTTCCCCGAACTAGAAATAGGTCCTCCTGTTAAAAATGGAGGTAACGATATGAGTGGATATTGATAGGGGAGGTGTTTGATAGAAGGTGAATTTGGTGTCCCAATGATAGGAAAGGAGTAGAGAATTGGGTTTGACAAAAAAACTAGAAAAATAGGAGAGGAGGTTATGTAGAGAGGTAGCGATTTGGGGGCTTAAGACGTGTTTTAGATAGGAAAAACGATGTCATCAACAATAGATAGGCTCGCAAGATAGATGATAAAAGGAAGAAATGGAATCCGAATTTATGTATTTCTTGAAATGGGTAAGGGTCATAGAATAAAGAGTAGGAGACTAAAGGCTTGTGAGGCAAAGTCTGAAACCGCCAGAATCAAATTTGATCCACAAATTAGGATAATCAAAGAGGGTGGGGCTGAGTGCAGCTAACCATTACACACCCAAGATTATGTAGACATCAAAAAGAGGCAGGACGAAAAAAACAACTCAAAATGTGCCTTGATCCAATCGAAGGGATGTCTAAGGGCAAACGCCTGTACAATCAATTTTATCACCATCGCCCACGGTAACATTCAGATAAGGGAAAGGGTAAATGAGTAAACTCATATATTTGACTAGACGACATTGGATAAAGTTGTGAGTGGTTGTGAGTGGAGCCACCGTAGATCAAGACGATGACGCGTTCGTCATGAAGAAAACCCTAAAACTTTAAGGTTTTAGGAACAAAATAACTAGTAAGGGCATGGAATAAAATTTAGGGAGGGGATGTGGGAGGTAAAGATATGGTAGTGGGAATATTATCAGAAGAAGGAGAACTAGAAGGGTCGGAGTAGTAGTCAATGTCCTCCGAAGTCGACCATTAGAAAAAGGAATTGAGGGGAATGGTATCAAAAAAAGGAGAACTAGAAGGATCAAAGTAGAAGTCGATATCCTCCGAGTTGACCATTAGACAAAGGAATTAAGAGGGAAGGCAGCGGTAATCAGGAACAAATTTTTCATCACAATTGTAATAAAAACCTTTCTAACTGCAACTGGTCGTTTGGGCTAGAGAGAGGAGTTTAATGGGTAAGGAATAAGGAGGAGGGTTAGGCAATGGAGGGGAAGAACTCAAAGCAGGGGTGAGGGGGTGCGCATGGCGAAGGGGAAAAAAGAGTGGGAAGGCGAAAAAATCTAGAAGAAGTGAGTTTATCTTCTAGTAATCTAGCCATACCTATGGCCTCAGAGAAGGAATGAGGATTAAATAAGAGGATGTCCTTCTGAATATCATCAATGAGTCCCAAATTGAAGCAGTTAAGAAGACTGCTAGCAATGAGATTAGGTGTTTGGGTGAAAATGGTTTGGAAGTCTTAGATGATAGGGTCGACAATAGAGGTTTTCTTTAATTTAAAGAGGGAAGCCTCTAGATTTTGATTTATAGGACTAAAACAAGCCGTAACATCATTAACGAATTAGGGCCAAGTGGAAAGTTAGTTGTGCATCCAGTAAAACCACAAGAGAGCTAGACTAATCATATAAAAGGAAGCTATGTGAAGTTTATGGGTCTGAGAGGTTTGGTGGAATTCAAAAAATATGTCCAATTGATATAGCCACTCGTAAATGTTGTCGCTAGAAAATAGGGAGAGTTCTAGTTTGAGTAATCAAGGAGTAGAAGTGGGAATGGAAGAAAAGGATGCGATGGATGGTGGTAGTGGAATTGAGGGGGAGTAGAAGGGTAGGGGCTGGTGAATCAGGTGTGCTGAAAGAGAGGAAGGATAATTGGAAGGAGGTGGTGTGGGAAGCTAAAAGGGAAAAGGTGGAATAAAGGGAGTTGAAGTGTGAAAAGGCAAATTGATAGAGGGGTACATGACGCAAGAGGAAGAGGTTGGTGGTAAGGGGAAGGTGAGTAAGGGTGGACCCGGGGTAGGGCGACGAATGCAATGGTGAGGGTGCTGGGGAAATAGAGGGAGAAGGAGGTTGTATGGGTTGCTTGTCCCACCGAGATAATTTAAAAATAAGGTCGTCCATAGTTTAACGCTGAGAGAACAGGGTGAAGTGCGAACTTTTATAAGTCAAGGATGTACGTTGTAGACATTCGATGTGGGTTTAGCGTAAATCACTGAACAACATCCTTAAAAGAGGCAACTTGCTCCTTTAGCCAAAGAATAGACTCCTCCATTGATTTGGCACGAGTTTGCATGCCTTCAATCATGGTCAATGAAAGCACCAAATGTTGCAATCGTTTACAAGTGAACTAGGCCCAAAGGGAAAAAAAAGAAAAAAAGAAGATAAAAGAAGGTAAACTAGTGTATTAAATAGCGTATTGGTACTAGTACCAGATTAACATTTAAAATGGTACTGTATCAATATCGATCAATACCGGTATCGTTTTGGATAAGTTTCTAAAATTACAAATTAGTTCCTAAATTTTATAAAATTTACAAAATAGCTCCCTATAGGTTATACTATATGTTTTTAACTTTATCTCAACCCTATTTCAAAAATTCAATAATAATATAAATTTGACATATTAATAATTATATTTTTATTTAAATTAATTATAATCATCAAATAATAAGAATACTAAATATTCACATATATCATTCATTAAACTCAAATATAAATTTCAATTAATGAAATCAAAACATCAAATAATAACAATCTATAATCATAAGCATTACAAAACC
>JAOXYD010108908.1:0-11525 GCA_028565735.1 Pinacopodium congolense
AAGGTTTTAGTTAATTTTTTGATTCATTAAATCATTTGTTTCAAGCTTTCAAAGATAGATATACCAAAACTATCTCTGTTTTGGTTAAACTTTTATGAACTTTTATGTTCTTCAATTTTAAGCTAGTAAAACCATTTTTATTGATTCAAAGTTATCATACACATTTTTCTTAAGGTCTTAAGAGTGCATAGAATCTTTTACTTCAATTTTTAACTCAAATTGTGTGTTTGAGATCAAAGAACATAGACTGCTCAAAATTGTCCAAACTGACGTGTTTTCTCTACAACTTTTTTATTGACTTGGATTTTGAGTTTTAATAAGTTTTTGGGTGTGTAAATTTAATGTTATCGATTTGCTTAAGGTCTTAGGAGTGTGTTGGTATTTTTTTTTCAATTTTTAAGTGATTATATTGTTTGTTTGAGCTTAATCTTTGTAGGTTTCTCAAAGCTATCTAGGTTTGAGCACTCTAGCTTTGTGCTTGATTTTAATTATTCAATTGATGTGCTAAAATTGTGCTTACTGCTGCGATTTATCGTTAACATATAGGTTGATTTTTCAGTAGGTTTATTGCATTTAATTTACATCATTTGATAGATTAAATTCATGTGTTAATAGGCTGGAATCTTAAGACTGCACATATATTTGACAGTTTGTGTTCATATAGGTTAAACCTAATTGTTTGATGCTATAATCACATTTTTATTAACCAAATTTAATTATTTATAATCTATTGAAGTGCTAGGAGGATTGTAATAATTCTAGTTTGCCTCTATAATTTTTAAAATTGAGTTTATTGCATGAGCATTAGAGAAACATCATAGAAGGTGTGATTAGTGAATTAAAATGGGGGATTGACTTTGGATTAATTATTGATTGTGGTATTGACTGCTCTTTACCTTTAAAATAGATTTGATTGGTTACTCTTCACCTAGGATAAAGAAGATTTGGATTGTGTTAATCCTTTTTTGTGAATTGGATTGGTTTAGGCCTTAATTGTGTATTGAACATTCTATATTGCATTTGTTGCATTTGAGCCCTTATCTTGTGTTGATTTCGATCAAGGGTGTCATAAGCTATATAAGCTTGGTCTAAAGTTCAAGGGGACCTTGGTTTAGGGGCTATCCGTGTGGGACAAAAATTGTATAATTTGATTATGTTGTAAGAGTTACTCTTCACCCTCTTTGTGAAAAGTAAAATTGATAGGTTCCTTTTAGCCTTAGAATCAAGATTGTTGGATAGGTTCCTTTTGGCCTTAAAATCAAGATTATTGTGATAGGATTCTCTTGACCTTGAATAAAGATTATTGTGATAGATCCTCTTGGCCTTGAATCAAGATTGTAGGTTTCTCTTAACCTAGAATAAGATTGTGTAAAGGTTCATCTTGGCTTAAAATCAAGATTGTTGTAAAGCTTTCTCTTAGCCTTTAACCAAGATTGTTGTTAGTGAATTTCCAACAAGTAGTTGGAGAAAATACGTAGTCTATCTTTGGGATAGACAAACATCTATAAGTCTTGGTATTCTTCCTCTTCCTTATCTCTTTTATATTTATGCAGTTGTGTTTACTTTATTATTGTTTGAATTTGATTGATATTAGCATAAGAATTGACATTCTATATTGGTTGATTTTTTGGTTAAAGTTTTCATATTATTTAAATTGGCCTAAGGTGTTTAAAGTATTTTATTTCCACAAGAATTTTTAAACACCCAACTCACCCCCTCTTGGGTGCCATAGGGCTAACACATTTTATATACCACCCTAGCTCTGTATTTTTTTTTGTAAAGATAATTTTATAGTTTTAGTGATAAAAAACTAAAATGTAATTAGCTTGCTTGTCATATAGTTTATATAAAATGTGTCCGATTTCTAATAATTTTTATGTTTATTCTTATGTTACTAATATAGTCATTGGTAAATGACTTCCATAAAGAATAAATCATACATGTTATAACATAAAAGATTGGATAAAAAATCTCTAAATAAATAGTTAAGAGATTAATAAAGGATAACATTCTTCTAACATTTGATTTTGTGAATTTAGAAACATGTATTGATTAATGTAGAGGTAATATGATCAAAATTAAAAATTAAAAATCCATATGCAATTCTGATTTGTTAGAGATTATTTTTATTGACATTTGTTATCTTTATTCACATTCCATTTGTAGTTTTTAGATATTTTTAAATTTTTATTAGTAGTTTTTTAGATATATGTATGTGTTCTTAATTAAATAACTTTGAAATACTAGACAAGTTAAAGGTTTTTAAAATGAGAATCTACTAGAAAAATTAATTAAGATTGTCAAATATGATAATGAAGGTTGGTATTATAGCGAATATGGAGGTTCTAAATAAGAAAAAGGTTTGTTTATTAGATACTTGGAAAGTTATAAGATACTAGTTTAGTTGTTATATCAAGTAGTCCTAAATATAATGATATGGCCAAAAGGTATAATCACATTTTAAAGGATATAATGAGGAGCAGGTAGAGTGGGATTAACCTTCAAATATACCTTTAGATGGGGTTATAAAAATGAATTAGTATATTTTAAACATGATCGTAAGTAAATATATGTTTAAAATACCATTTGTTCTATATAAAGGATAAAAACCTTCTTTCACTCATCTTCATGTTTGGGTTGGCCTCGTTTAGGTATAATTGTAAAATTTTTATAAAAGTAAATTGCACTCTCATTCCATTTAATGCTACTTTGTATGATACGCTTACCACTTTAAAGGCTATATATTTTACTATAAAAATGGAGGATCCAATAGTTGGAGTCATAAACAACATACTCTTAAGGAGTTCCTAAATTCAAATAAGCCTTTATTGATTGGCATTTTGGAAACTAAGATTTCAAAACAAAACGTTGAGAAATTGAAGTTTTTGGATAGTTATTAGAAGTTTATTTCAAACCATAAATCCTATGGTTTTGGTAAAATTGTAGTAGTTTATGACTCTAAATCTCTTCAAGATGACGTGATCTAAGAGACTAACTAGTTGTTGCACTTAAGTTTGACATTCATCTATAGTCAAGTGAGGATTGCTGCCTCCATTATTTATGCTTCAAACTTTAGATTTCAGAGGGAGAGCCTTTAGGCCAAATTACACCGTATTAGTGACTCTATAATACTGCCTTGGATTTTTTATGGGTGATTTCAATAACATCCTTTACCATAATAAAGCTGAAGGGCATAGGGATTTGAGAACTAGGAATTTTGATCTTAGAATTGGGATTGAAAATGTTAGAGTGACATACCTTAAGTCAGATGGATTCTTCTTTATTTGGTCAAACAAGCAAAGTTCCTTATGATTTATAAGGAAAAAATTAGACAAAGCTATGGTTAATGGTGTTTGGCTAGCCAACTTTCTAGAAAGTAAAGCCATCTTCTTAGAGCTTATGATGTCTAACCACTCCTCAATCTTGGTCTATATGGCCATCAATAAAGTTATGGAGCAAGAAGTAAAGGGCTTTAAGGCTTTCATATGTGTACAAAAGTTAGATTTGATTAAAAAGGAACTAAAAGCCTTGAATAAAGGCATGCATAATAGTATATATAGGGTAGTAGAGGAGGCAAAGGCCTATCTAACCCAAGTTCAACAAAACCTTAACACTCAACCAGATGACTCTACTTTATTGAATAAAGAGAAATAGGCCCTCAATTAGTATATTGAAACCTTGTTTAGACACTTTTCTCTATTAAGACAACGTTCGAAAATCCAATAAATGCAAGAGGGAGATAGGAATACCAGTTTATTTCACAATGCAATCCTAGATAGAAGAAACTTCACTAGGATTACAAGCCTAGTTAATCAAAATGGCAAGACAATTAGTAATATAGTATATCTCAAAGATAAAACCTTCAACTATTTTCAAAACTTAATACAATCTCCTGCATGTGGTCAGCCTTCTCCTTCTATTCTTCAATCCTTCTTAGATCACTTTTAGTCAGAGGAGAACGTTTAGATTTTTAAGAGATAGGTTACCCCTCAAGAAGTGGAAAAAAGTGATGTTCCAAATGAACCCTAAAAAGGCCCCAGGTCCCAATGGTCTTAATAGATTTTTATATTAAAATGCTTGGCCTCAAATTAAGGAGATGGTAACTCACACTGTGTTGGATTTTTTTTTAAGGGTAAAATGTTGAGAGCTATCAATAATACTCACATATAGCTCATTGCTAAAGGTCATAATGTTATTGCTTTAGAGGATTATAGGCCAATCTCTTCTTTTAATTTTCTCTATAAAATCATTTCTAAGCTAGTGAATGAAAGATTGAAACATGCTATCAAAGGCTTAATCAACCTATCTTAAGCTACTTCCTTAGAAAATAGAGATATTGGTGATAACGTTTTATTGGTGCAAGAGCTCTTGAAAGGTTACAGTAGGAAAAATGCCCTTAAAAATTGCATAATGAAGATTGACTTTAAGAAATCTTGTGACTCGATTAGTTGGAAATACATAGAACAGTTGCTAGAGGTATTCCAATTTCCTACAAAGTTGAAAAATTGGATTTAGTAATGTGTATCAACCACCTCTTTCAATGTTCTTGTAAATAGAGAATCGATTAAGATGTTTAGAGGGGAAAAGGGCCAAGGCAAGGGGATCCTATTTCTCCTTACCTATTTACATTGTGGATGGAGGTATTCTATAGAATGATCAAATTTAATATAAACCAAGATCCCTCCTTCAAGTATCATACTAAGTGGAAGAAAGTGGATTTGTTTTAATTATCCTTTGCAGGTCATATTCTATTGTTCTCCAAGGCCAGAGACAATTCTATCAGCCGCTAATGGCTTCTATAAGGACCTTTAAGGACTTGGCAGGCCTGCCAGTTAACCTCAATAAGAATTTTCTTATACTCTCAACTTCTGCTAAAGCCAATGAGATATATTTGTCTAAAGTTGCTTGTCTACAGACTAAAGACCTCCTATACTATATTTAGGACTCCCAATAGCTACAATAAGGTTGCATTATAGGGAATGTCATGTTTTTGTAGATAAGGTGTATAAGAGGATTTTTAATGGGCAATATAAGGAATTATCTATGGTTGAGAGGCTTCAAATCAAGGAGTGTTTAACTCCCTACATACCTATTGGTATGTGCACATTTTTTAACCTAAAGGGCTTGTTAAATCCTTGGAGAGATCTATGAGGAAGCTTTTATGGTCAGGCAAAAAAAAAAGGAAAAACTTAGCTAAAGTTAGCTAGTCTGAATGTTGTTTTCCTATGAAGGAAAGGGGTTTTGGGTATTACACCTATTAAACTATGCAATAAGTTGTTAATGGCTAAAAGAGTATGGAGAATACTAAAAAACAGTTATTCCTATTGGGTGAAATGGATAGATAGTTATATTCTCAAAGGAAAAAGCTTTTGGGAATTGAAGGGTACTAATACCATATCTTTTCTTCTGTCAAAAGTATTGGACATAAGGGAAGATTTGCAGCCTTATATTAAATTCATAATTGGAGATGGAGAAACAACTTCACTATTACATGATAATTGGAGCAAGGAGGGACCCTTAATTAGTTCTAGATAGAGGTTTGATGTACTAAGAGAACACTCCCATAGCCAAAATGAGAGAATGGATTAGTAGTAATAACTAACTGGAGTGTTCCATAGGATTTTAGATGCTTTCGGATTATGTTCCTAACTTGAGTAGGAAGGAATAATACAGTTGGAATAAACACCCTTCTAGTAAATTCTCAAACGCCTCTTGCAAGGAAATTATGAGAAATATAGGGCAAAAGATAGAGTGGACTAAGTTTGTGAATTTGCAGCCTAAGGTCTCTTTTCATATGTAGTTTCTACTGAAGAGTAAACTCCTTACAATGTCTAGACTTACATTCCTAAACTTATCGTTTAGATGTATTCTATGTCAATGCCAATTAGAAACAAGAAAACACTTGTTCTTTGAATGTGGTTTCTCAACTTATATTTGGGAACAAATAAATAGCTTATATCTGATATCTAAGTCTTGCTAAAACTATATCGAGATTTTGCAAAGTATATTGAGGACATGGCTATTCTTATTAGTGACAAATTAATCTATCTACTTGTGTATGGGAACTGCCTTTTACTCTATCAGTGGTGAGAGGAATAAAAGGTGTTTCAGGAACATGGTTTTAACGAATCATCAGATATTGGAGGATGTAATTCTGAAAAAAAGGGAACAGATTTAACTTACTAACCTTGATAAAGTCTACAACACTAAAATAGCTTCCTCTTGGAGGTTTGGAAGACAAAGGTTTTCCTCTCAAGACTGATAAATTTGAGAAGGAGGTTGTTCAAAACTAGGCAATAGATTAGGACTGATAACCAACAGGCAAAGTTAAGGCTTTATGAAAAGGGAAAGGCTTAAGGAAAGTACACTTATCGTAGTGTAAAGTGGAGTTAGATCAAGAAAGAGATCCAGTAAATAGTGTTAAGGCATAACTCTAGGGTTCGGTCGCTAGGATACTTTCGAGTACATATAAGGATAGAGCTTTCTATAAGCATTAGTTGGATCTGAACCATGCTTATTGTTTTTAACATCGTGGCGTGGTGATTGTTAAGGTCATTTAAGAGATTGCAGTCTAGGGTTCTTGGGGCTTTTCCTATTTTTGGTGCTTTATTTATGTATATCGAAAGATTTAGATTATTGTTCTCGTGTTAATTTGTGGTGGTGTCCCGTATGCTATTGTCTTGAGTCAGATATGTTATCTGGTGTTGTTTTATTCTATTTTGTTATATTGTTTTCACTTTTTTGGTTTTATTAATTCATTTTTAATTTTTTCAAAAAATACATTTATTCCATTTCTCATTAATTTTTGATCGTTGGAAGAGGATTCTCACCATGATTGATTAACCTGTACCATGCATTGGTCAACCCAGTGCATGAATTAGGCGAGAAGTCATTGGTCGACTAGTATACCACACTAGTAGACTAGTCCTCTTCCATATTGATTTTCCACGTATCTAAATCAATCCAAATCAATTTGTAATTCATTCATATATATTCTAGCACATTCCAAATAATTATAATCATTATAAAATATTTTCTTAATATAATTCACATATCTCGACTCATTCTTTAAATATAATTACTTCCACTCATCTTACCTTCTTCTTTTTATACATATTTAGTACAATTATACAAATTAATATATTCTAATATTAAGATTCATCCTATCATTTACAACTACTTTATTTCACACAACCTTTAATCAATTCACACAACTTATCCTTTTTCTTTCACAAGCCTTAAAACACAAACATCATACTAAATTTCAAAACCAATTTAGTGTATTAACAAGGTCCTTAAAGAATCATTCATATATAACTCCTCTCATTTGAATCTTTTTTATGAAGTCTATAAATTAGACACCCTCCAATCGAATCATAATGACTGACTTTCATTTTCATAGGAATAGACCTGAGACTAATTCGAATTACTTATATCAATTGTTGTGCTTATCTTATTCATTTCTACTATCTTAGACCTTTCATTCATCATCTTGATCTAATGCACATATATCCCTCAACTTGATCTTCATCCATTTTATCTTTTAAGGCTCTTGATCTTTAAGGCTCCAAAATTCATCTTAATACCACATGCTTCAAGATATGTTCTAAAATACATCTCCTTAACACTTTTCAATACATCAAACATACTAAAGCCATTAGTGCAATGTGTATGTCCTGAAGGTTTATTTACTTTGACTCAATAAGAGTTCCATGCAATTGGAAAGAAGTAGAAAGTTCCAGTAAAAGAAACTGCAGAAATTTCAACCAAGAGAGAAGCAGAAAGTTACAGGGAATAGGGAGAAGCTTCTCTAGTGTCTTTAACAACCACCACCTACAAAATAGATGGCAAAATAGATTTGTTTCATATTATCTTCAATAGCACAATTTATCTTGATTAAATCATAAGGTTTAGAATGTGTTCTTACACCATTAACTCTACGACATATTGTGCAAAAGAGCACATCATATAGTTGAGTACATGTGTATCTTCAAAACATTTCTAATTATAACAATAATTTAACTACTCTTTTAAGTGTCCCCAAGCAGAGCTTATAATTTTTGAAGTATCCTAAGGTTTGGAAACTAATGTCTAAACAAAATCCTACAATGGTTCAGCTTCCTAAGTATAAGGGTTGTTTGGTACATTGAGGTTAGGTTGAAGTCCAGAACCAAGAATGTAAGCAAGTGCTTTTCACTTTCTGTGTTCTGCTGCTATCATCAATGCATGCTTTGGACACTTAAACCTCACGCATTCTTTTTCTTTCCTCTCCTCTCCTCTCAAAGCACTTCCTCAATTTTCTATAATTAGATGATAAACGACCTGTAGTTTGGTTTTGAAATTGAAGAATTATTCTTTGGCCTAAAAATAATGATCCTCTAAATGTCTTAAGCACTCTACTCAAGCAAATCTTTATGACGCAGTGTGGAAACGCAATACTCTAATCCAAGAGTACAAAAAACACAGACCTAATCCAAGATCTACAAAGAACTGAAAAGGGTAGATGAAAACCTTAAGAGAAAAAGAGTAATCTGATTAAAAGTAGGCAAAAAAAGTCTTCCATAATACATAAAAGAAGAATTTATATGAGTTATAATGACTTAAAGCCTAATAGTAAGGATAGAAACATCATTTATAATTTAAATAAAAGTAAAACAATCAAATATAAATTTTCCTAAATTACAAAATCTGCTAAAATCCTTCAAGCTCTACATCAGTCTCCTCTACTTGTGAAGAACTCGACCTTAAGTTATGCTTTGGATAGCCTAACTTGCATTTCGATAAGTAGAGGAAAATATCGACAATGTTAACAGTTAGACTGCTATTACCTATCCATGAAGGTAATTGAATAACATAAGCATTATCATTAATTTTCTTCGTGATCTTGAATGACTCATACTTTCTTGCCTTCAACTTATGTTGATGCCCTGTAATTCTATTATTGTTCAGGAACACCATTACCTTATCTCCCTCCTCAAATACTTTATTTCTTCGGTGTGGGTCTACATTAGCTTTATATTTTGCTTTAATTCTTTCAAGCCTTTATTTCACTTCAATTTGTACTTCTAGGGTTTCTTTGGCTAATTTTTCTACACTCACATTAATATTAATTTATTTTGATAGTTGGATAAGATCTAATATATGATTTGGTACCTTGATGTATACTATAGAGAATAGAGATCGACCAATTGAACTATAGACTGGATTGTTGTAGGTGAACTCAGTTTATGTAATAAGGAAATCCCAATTCTCTGATTTGTCATAGCAAATACATCGTACTAAATTACCTAGAGTCTTATTCACCACTTCGGTCTGTCCATCAGTCTGTAAATGAGTTGTGCTACTATACTTCAAGGATGAATCAAACATACCCCATAAAGTTCTCCAGAAATGGCTTAGAAACTTAATATCTCTATCAGATGTAATTGACTTTGGAATCCTATGGAGCCTCACCACATCTCGGAAGAATAGTTTAGCAATGATTGTCGCATTCGCTGTCTTTTTATATGGTAAAAAATACGTCATCTTATAGAATCTAACAAGCACTACAAAAACTGAATCCATACCCCTCTGTGTCCTTGGTAGACCCAATATAAAGTCTATGGAAAGGTCTTCCCAAATATTATCAGACATGAGTAATGGCATGCATAAACCTGCATTTTATGCATGACCTTTATAAGTTTGGCAAATCTGGCACTTGGAAACAATAGAAACGACATCTCTCCTCAATTCAGGCCAAAAATACCTTTTACGTACCTCCTCAAGTGTCTTGTCTCTTCCCAAATGACTAGCTAGACCTCCTCTGTGTAAATCTCTGATTACCTTCTCCCTCAGTGATGTCTGCGGAAGTCATAGTTGATCGCTTTTCATAAGGAACTCATCATGAATGTAGTAATCTTTATATGGCTTCCCTCCTTGACAAGTTTTCCATATTCCTTTAAAGTCTTCATCATCAACATATAAGTATTTCAAGTATTTAAAGCCTTCAATCTAAACTATTAGTGTCCTGATCATGGTAACTCGTCGGCTCAATGCGTCTGCCACTACATTGCTCCTCCCAGCTTTGTGGACAAGCTTATAGGGAAACTTGTTGACATAAGCTGACCATCTAGCATGCTTTTTGGTCCTCAACTGCTTCTGGCTTCCCAAGTATTTTAGTTTTTGGTGATCGGTATAGAGAACAAACTCCTTTCCAATTAGGTAGTGCTCCTAGGTTTGTTTAAGCTTTCAAGGTTGTTATCATTCATTTATATCATTTATTGAATGCTAAAGCCATTAGTTTAATTGTACATTAAGTGAAACACCTTTCAAGGTATATTTAGTTACTTGAATTTGGGGGAATTGAATATTTTGGTTATTTGAGAATTGTATAGGCTTCTCTTTTCCTTGAAAATGTTTGGGATAGGGTACTCTTCACCTTAAAAAGTAAAATTATTGTTGTTGTGCTACTCTTCACCCTTGTTAAGTAAGATTGTACTTGTTTTGATTGATTAGTATAGAATCATCCAACAAGTAGTTGGAAAGGAGACGTAAGTTATCTTTAGGGTAGGTGAACTTCTTTAATTACCTTGTGTCTTTCTCTTTACTCAACCTATTGCATTTACTTTGACTTTTGCACAATCATACCATCTTACGTTGAATCTTGGTTTAGTGATTGCATCTAGTTTCTAATTGATTTAGGTTGCCAGTTTAAATTTGCAAAAAAGTTTTAATTCCCAATTCACCCCCCTTCTTGGGTGCCATAGGGCTTACACATTATTCTTACTAATGTTTAACTCTTTCATGTTTATAAGATAGGTTGATGTGTAAAAGGTAAGAGCATATTTGTGGAGCTAAAGTAGAAGAGCTCAAGCATGCAGATGATCAAGAGCTGGAAGATCAAAGATCGAATGATAAAACTCGAGGGATGATCAAGCTTGAAGATTAAGAGAAGTTTGAATATCAAGTATTTTAGAAAGAGTTTAGGCAAAGGGCTTAAAGTGTAAGTGTCTTAAACTTGATCTTAATCAATGCTTGAAAAAGGCTCTCACATTTGTTTGATCATTTGCATATAGGCATATAGAAGTTTAATTGTGGTATTAGTGATTAACTTTATTTTATTTATGCATCATGAATTTTTTAATGTGTTTGATGTGTTTAAGTTAATTGAATTGTTGTTTGAAGTTGTTTCTGAATGTCATAATTTGTTTGAATATCTCTGTGTTATGTATTTTTGATTATGGAAGTTTTATGAATTGATTGAAAAGGTTTTGAAGTTGTTTAAAATGAAAAGTTTTCATAATCAAGGAAATTCTTATGTTTTGAATTGACTGAAATATTTTGTTGATTCAATCAGCCTGAAATTATGCTTTAAAACTTGTTTAAAGTCTTGTTTAATATTAGGAATTTGTTTGGAAATTTTTTGAGTTAGTTTTAAGCATTTTTCATGCTTTCTATACTTAAAACGGTGGGGTGATGTCCTTTAACGGAGGGCCTCAAGGGTGCTGTTATACCCCCATTTCTAGAAGCTATCAATGGAGGGTTGT